>DF363215.1:0-15483 GCA_000787875.1 Solanum virginianum
TCTTATTTCTTACTCTACTTGTTTTCAATCTCATCATAAATTATATAACAAGGATTATTCAAGATATAGTTTAGGATTATTTAAGACAAATGCAAAACTAAGTTATTATATTTGATCGAACCTGTAAATGAAACTCTAACTTGACCTCTGAATAGTATCTACATAGGGTTTCGTCTGTATGACATCATGTCCATTACTCAATGAATACATAGGGTTTGATTGATAGAAATATCGTGCATCCTAATTATTAAACAAATTCTATGTATAACAAGTTTTGTTAAAAATTTAAGTATTTACCATATAAATATAAATTTGTAATCATAAAAAGGCTAAAGGTAAATTCCAATAATTGTTTTGTAATAATTAGACCAGATCTCAATAAAATAGGATCCATTAATTTCCAAGTTGCACTCTTTGACGTCTCGTCTTGCATTTACATCACATGAGGATTAAATGAATGAGAATAAAATGGACAATTAATTTTATTTGTTAAAAGAAATTGTTATTGGAAATCATAGTCATTATGCACTCTTAAGTTTGTGTGCATTTCTTAAAATCAAGATTCTTATGGAACCTATATATGGTTAATATTCTTACTTTGTTTGATTTTACGATACATTTTTTCCATAAATATTTTTATCCATGTATTTCTAACAAAAAGTTATTCTTGTTTCAAATTTTATCATGTACAAAATATTATATAAATTAATTTCAATATAAACTTGAGTTAGTAGTCAAGAATTGAACTCTTACCAATAAAATGAGTGTTTCAATAGTTAACTAACTAAATTATTAAAAAAAATTATTTTTGATATTATAAGTCTTATGAATTATATGAGTTTAATATCAAAAATCGAATGAGTATTGCCTATGCATTAGACTATATTACTCATTTTTATATATTGAAGATGACAATTAATTAGCTAAATGTCTTTTAAATTTTTGAGCAAATGAACTGACCATTTCTTCACAAAAGAGAATCAATTTCTAGTAATAAATGTTTTCATTTTAGAATGATGAATCAACCCTTCGGGTGACCAATCAACATTTTTATGGAAAATACTAGATATTATGAATTTGTGTCAGTATACGATTTAATATTGTAAAGATTTGTTTCCCACATTAGGAATAGGCCAGCAGATAAAGAATCTAAACCAGAAAACTCTCGTATAATAATTTTAACATTTTAAGTGTAGGTCAGAATTGAATGAAATGTGCGTCCGATGAGGTCATTTAATGGCCTTAGTGGCCATCTTAGAAATTCCAGTGAAAATTATCATTTTACTCCTTTCGTTATCTTCTTCTAGTATTAATTGATCAGCTTGCATGCTTGATTTTGGATAAAAGTATAAAAAGTTGAGAACTTTGCGACTTTTTGAATTTAAGGCTTAAGTTATTTAAAAAGTGAGTTTTGATACCATTTGGAGTTTCGGGTCTCGAAATAGAATTTCATCGATTCCATTATTTCCAGAACGTGAAAATTGATCCAGGAGAAGTATCGGAATCAAATTCAGAGTCCGTATGTGAAATTGAGATCATAACTTGGAAAAGTTAGTTTAAAATGAGCTAGTTTTGACTTTGGTCAATATTATAAGTTCGGGTACTTGGATTAGATTTCTAATGATTTTATTGGATACAGGAGGTGATTTTAGCCATCGAAGAGGCGTCGTCATATTTTTGGAAATTTCTAGGGGGTAATTTGATTTTTTTCTGTCCTAAACTAGTTTAGTTGTGTTCCATTGGGTTCCAGGTCAAGGACACCTCAAATTCGATTCTTGTTGGTTCCATTAGGTCTGAAAAGTTAAATTTAGTAGGGTAGCATATATGGTATATGTGTGCGGGGGTTTCGATCGAATTATGAAGGTCCGATTTCTGTTCTTCTCGATCGCTGAGGTAATGACCGCCATAGCGAAGGTCATTTTTGTCCTGAATAGTGTTTAATTGGGAATGAACCTATTTCTTTCATTTTTTTGAACTCCTCAAGCTTGGATGGGTGATTTTTGTAAGGAAATCTTACGTCCAATAGCATGGAGCACTTGAGAAAAAGTTAGCGTCATCGTCACTTTGATGGGCCACTTCACGGGTCGTATGATGCTTCACGGTCCGTGTAGTAGTCCGTTGCACCACACTTAGATAAGGAAATGTGGCCGGGCCACTCCACGCCCCAGTCCCACGAGTCGTCTACATTTCTACGGCCCGTCAAAGGTGCCTGTGGCACCACATTTGGCCAAAATTTTCTCTCATACCCATCAAGCCTCTCTTGAACACACCTTATGAACATCCAATGGTCAGTGACAAGCCCTGTACCACTGGCCGTGTCGCCTTCCTTAGCCAAAAATGGCCTTTTGCTGTTCAAGGCTAGCCAAACGGCCCGTCAAACACCTCACTGCCCGTCAAGGAGCCCGTGTGACATCACTGCACGGGAGGGTCTCACAAAAACGGCCATAACTGCTTCATCTGAACTTGAAATGAGGTGAAACTAAGTGAGCTAGAAAGCTAACTCAAAGGGCTTTCATTTTACATGTTGTGAGTCACCAAGTTCCATGTGTGCCAAAAGTTATGCTTGTTTAAAGTTGATCCTTGCATTAACCAACACCCAAAACTCAACTCGTAGGGAAATTTTGAACTCGTCTAAGTACAAGAAGTCTCCCATGACCCTAATACACTCCCCACCTACACAAGTGAGGCTTGAAACATGGATATATAAGAGCATGGAGTTACAGGGTGTCACACAAGTCTCTTAGCATATCATGTACACATCCTTGGTTGCGGAAGCAAAATAAAACAACAACAAGAGTCAAATATTAAAAAAGGGAAATGGGACTAAGGAAAATCTTTCATATCATAGAAACATAAGGAGAGTTAAGCTCATAAACATATACAAATATAGTATCCAACAGCTTTTCTACTATAGAACGAAACAAGGGCCAAGACCCTTCTCAACTTTAAACTAGCATAACACTTAGCATATTTAGAACTGGGTGGCCTATGACATGTTAAATGAAAGCGCTCTAAGTTAGTAAGACCCTTCCGAGATCACCCTTATGATAATAAGTATCCATCATAAAGAATAAGTATCAACATAGTATGAGTAAAAGTAGATATGATCCTCGGAGTTGAAGACTCACCAAAGCTTTCTTCAAAGAACCGAACAAGCCACGTGGAGGAGGATGATCGATAGGAGCTCCAGACCCTACATGGTGTTATCATGTAGGCATAAAGTATGCGTCAGTACAGGGAATATACTAAGTATGCGGAATGTAATGCAACAAAAACATAAGCCATAATTTTAAAATGCATGCATATAGTTGATGGATATAATATCAATATGACATGCTTAATCAATGGTTGGCTGTAAGCATGCTTGCGAATGATCATACTTGCATATCTTGTTCAATACAATAAAGTGACATGATTACCTCATCCAAATACCTTGTACTAAAGGGTGGGGAGTATAGCATGACTCATGAACCCTTCTAGTAGGTAACAGATAGTACATGGTATTAAGTCGTACATTAGGGTAAAATTTATAACATGGTTCATGACCCCTTCACATAGACATTAGGTAATGTATCATAATAAGTCATACATGAGAATAAGGTACATAACATGGTTCATGACCCCTTCATGTATACATTTGTCTTATACTAGAGGGTGAGAAGTACAACATGATTCATGACCCCTTCTAGTAGGCTTCACAATTCACAAGAACATAAAACTTAGTATAAGAGCTCAATAGTTCACTTGAAGATCATAAAGACTTATCATGATTTCAATTCATGCTTGGAAGCGTATAATTATCTCTAAACACTTGACTTGTAAAAATCATACAATAGCTCATCAATGACTTGAGAATTCTTGTCATGTAATTTTATTAAACACATGGTGGGCTCATGATACTTGTTCAAAATCATGCAACTCAAGCATAAAACAAGAAAAGTAAACTCGATTCAAATTAACTCACCAATATTATAGTAAAACCCTCGTTTAGGGTATGTTAAAATTCATCTCAAAATTCACAATAGTTCATAGTTTTCATAGTTCACATCATGCGTAACTTCAATAGATATAAATCAACTCATGGTATGAGGTTAAAATTGATATTCATGTATAGTCAATCAATACTTGATAAATCCCATCATAATTTATGTTCATAATTCATAATAAGAGATACCATTAGTTTGGGTGCGCATAGCCACTGGAAATCGAAAAATTAGCAAAAATTATTTTTTGCTATGGGTGTTCTAAAATTCTGGTTATACCTATTTCTCACTCAATTTTTCCCCTAATCGAGAATATGATGTCGAATTTCTAAAATCATACACAAATTTTGAGATATATGGAATTACGATTATGGGGCATTCCGAAGCACATGGGGGGTGTTTCACATCAGAGGTCGATTGAGTAAATAGTAAATAAAGTAGGGATATAATGAATATAACTCTACAAGTATTTAATCATAAAAACCCAGCATATAGTCTGGCGAACATGACGGTAACCAAGGACTGGATGCCTAGGTAGTGATGTACATAGGTGTAAGGCCCTACTGTCTAAGCCTGTGCGCTAGCTAGGCCCCTATAAGCATATTTAGTGCAACCATGCATAATAATAGGGTGAAATAGTGTAAGGCTTGGGTGGAAAATCTAGATGGAGCTCGTGAACTAACTATGCATATAAGCATACCTCTAATGAAACCTCTAATTAGGACTTTAACCCACTCTATATCCTATTCTATATAGCCCATTCCGCTATCCTGGATTCGAACTAGAACCACTAGTGGGACTTAAACCGAGCACTTGTGTCCTGGATGTACTCACAGGATAAGGGCAGAGGTGGCCAGTGGTCTGCCTTGGCCTGTAGGGTTAGACTAGTCCAAAATATCCATTGAGACTTGAACTCAACACTTTCCAATCCATTGGGACTCGAACCCAACACTACTTGGACTCAACACAACATTATATAGACTTAAAATATACTCTTAACAAGGGGTATACAGAGAATAATACATCCTCATCTATATATAACCCAACTGGACGAATATGCAATCATATAAGGGAAAATCCTGAACTAGACCTCAAGCGATACCTTAGACTAGATATCAAGGTATGATATACTCAGGCAATATCTTGGATTGGACTTCAGGGCGTGGTATGCATAGTAGGAATTAGGCTATGTCATGGATTCCAACATATTTTATGGACTTGACATGACCTCGTATTGGTGGTGTATAGGATGTAATTGAGATTGTACTCTACTCGACCTAGTTAGTTTGTTAATCCTGTTTACAGGGCTCTACATCTCTCAAGTCAATATAGTCGTCTATCAATCTTGACGAGTATGAGTCTATAGCATCACTAGTTTAAAACTAAACTAAGACCTAATAGTAAGAACAAACAGTACAAATACAGCACACAATATATATAACAGTCACATGCATGCTCAATATATCAAACAGTAGTCTTGTCAGCTCCTATTAAGAAAAAGTATAACAACCAGTCAATATATAAGAGCCATCACATATCAGTCCCCCAAGAGATCCTCAATGGATCAAATTGTCACTCTATCAACCCAAATAACCAACAATACAACAAAAATTCAACAAATTATCCATAGGTGACCTCACACGCTTACAGATGTTAAAACAGTCAAAGACAATAGCTAATATAATCGTATCTAATATATAGGGATTTTAACCCCGTTATCCTGCTTTTTAGTTAATCAATCCCAATAAAATTTATATATTTCACTTAGTCTAAGAGCGGAAAGACAGTAGCCTACCTGTATGTTGCTCAAGGAAGGCATCTCTAGTGCTTTTCCACTCTGGAGATCTCAGAACACTATCTAACTGTCAAAAATAGAGTCACAATATCAATGTGGTCATTTTAATATTAAAATCATAGAAAATAGGCTTAAGTTAAGTTTTGAGTCAAAAAGCGAGAATGTAGGGCCCATACCCAAAATGCTAAAACTAAGCATGTATTTGATCCTAACAGCTACGTATTGATGTTCATTTGGGCTTGCATCTTTTCATGATGCAGAGATAAGTATTTGAGGTCATCATAGGCACTTCGTTGAGGATCTTATCTTCCATCAGTTGATTGGTAAGTCCCCCCTGTATTCGAAGGATATCACTTATGTATTTCTTGCTTTTGAGTTAGTACTTTTATTTTGATTTGAGTCAGTCATGAAAATGTCACGAGTACCATCTAGACAATAGAGATAGAGGCTTCATAGACTAGACAATGATTAGTGATTTGGATGTTGTCTTTTGACTAGTTTCTTTTATACTAGTTTTGTGATTAGATTAGATGATTTGTTAGACATATGGCCTTCATCTTTTGAGTTAGATAGTGATGTTTCTCTATTTTAAGGTTATTTCTCTATTAGTAAGTCTTTTGTTGATTTGAATGAATGTATTATCAGACCAAGTGGTCCGTTTGGGAGCCAACAATGATTTTTAAGAGTCATCCATACCAAGGGTACACTCGCAGGTTATGAAAAACATGGTATCAAAGCACAGAGTTAAACAATTCTAGGAAGTCTATGAAGTTGTATCTCGTAGAGTCTTGTTTATGGGTGTGTTATGTACCAAACTTATAAATAAGACACTATAGGACATTAGAAATTACCTCATTTCGTTCATGTTTTGAGATTCGTGCTATAGAGTTAAACTCTATAAAAGCTCTATTTTAATTCATGCATTTGCATTTTAATTTTAGATCATGCCTCCAAGAAGAGCAACCGAACTAGTTAGAGGTAGAGGACACGCAGCAAGAAAAATGTTAACTAGCTTGAACAATAAGTCCATGAGGGGCAAGGAGACCCAGTTATACCTACAGAGCAACCAACACAAGCTGGCATCTCTAATGCTAAACTTCACTAGGCCATTTATACTTTGGCTTAGGCATTAACAGCACCAGTTGCTAGAAAGAGAGTAGGTAGACAAGATGCTCCAGATACCTATAAGATTCATGAGTTTCTGGGAGTGAACCTTCCTTAATTCAAAAGGTCTATACCTAATAAGGATTCAAAGAACTATATTGATGAGCTTCAGAAAGTGTTTTGGGTCATACATGTGGGTAATACTGAAAGAGTTGATTTGGTTGCCTACCACCACAAAGGGGTTTCCAAACTATGGTTTCATGAGAAGTGGAAAAATAGATGAGAGGGTGCACTAATTCTAACTTGGAAGTGTTCAAAGAAGCTTTCTTAGGGTGCTTCTCCCCGAGAGGGTTGAGGGAGTCCAAGTTAAGAGAGTTCTTGAATCTAAAATAGGCTAATGAGGCTGGCAAGAGAGGGCAGGAGAATGGGAGCTACTCAGATTTTAAGATCGGGCTAGCCCCCATCATCTACTACTGTGCCTAAACCTACAATCAAGAATAAATAGAGATATTAGAACTTTAGAGCCTAGGGTCCTTAGTCACAAGCTAGCGTAGCTTAAGGTTCTAGAGGTGAGCCGCCATATGGAAAGTATGGCAAGTTTCACTTGGAAGAATGCTGTGAGGGAAGGATGGATGATATAAGTATGGCCAAGTGGGTCACTTTCTAAGATTCTGCGCTAGTACCACTAGTTCAAGGGAACCAGAGGGGTGCAACTTCTAGCACAACTGGAGGTACAAACCAGTTGTATGCTATGGGTAGTCGTCAGGACTAAGAATCTCACCAGATGTTGTCATTAGTATGATGAGTCTTTTCATATGATTGCATGCTTTGATGGATTCAGGAGTCACTTTGTCATTTGTAACTCTATATGTAGCTAATAGATTTCATAAAATTTCTGAGTGTCTTCTTGAACCCTTAAGCGTATCCATTCTTTTTGGTAAGTGGATCTTAGCTGAGAGGGTCTATAGATATTATGTTGTGTCTATCTATTATAGGGATACCATGGCCAACTTATTTGAGTTGGAATGGTTGATTTTGATGTGATTTTTGGCATGAGCTAGCTTTATGTTTGTTATACCTCTATTGATTATAAGACTCGGATTGTTAAATTCAAATTTCGAAATGAGCCTGTTCTAGAATGAAAAGATAGTCATGTTGTCCTAAGGTAAATTTATCTCCTGTCATATGGCTAGATAGTTAATCTCTAAATAATTTATCTATCGTATCGTGCAAGGTAAAATAATAGTGCGGAGTCTTCTTCTCTTGAGTTAGTGCCGATCGTTAATGAGTTTCTAGAAGTCTTTCCTAAGAATCTTCCTGGAGTCCTTCCTTATAGGGTGATTGGCTTTGGTATTGATGTTCTTCACAATAATCAGTCTATTTCTATCCCACTTTATAAAATGTCTCCTGCTATGTTGAAAGAATTGAAAGAACAATTAAAATATTTGCTAGATAAAGGTTTCACTAGGTCAAGTGTCTCTCCTTTGGGTGCTCCTTTCCTATTCATATAAAAGAAAGATGAGTCTCTCAAAATGTGTATTGATTATAAGCAACTAAATAAGGTCAACATAAAGAATAAGTATCCTCTACCCCAAGATAGATGATTTATTTGACCAACTTTAGGATACCTCATGTTTCTCAAAGATAAACCTCATATCAGATTACCATCAGTAGTAAGTGCAAGAATGTGATATCACAAAGATAGGTTTTAAGACCCGTTATGGACATTTTGAGTTCTTGGCTTGTCCTTTAGACTGAATAATGCACCTGCAACCCTTATGAACCTTAGGAATCAGATGTTTAAGCTATATCTTGACACATTTATGATTGTCTTTATTTAAAATATTCTGGTCTAATACAATAATGATGAAGAGCATGCTCGTCACCTTAGAGTTGTCCTCCAAACTCTTAAGGATGGAGAATTATATGTAAAGTTCTGCAAGTGTAAGTTTTGGCTTGCATTGATGGCTTTCTTAGGTGAAATCAGGTTGATAGCCAAATAATTGAGGCAATGAAGAATTTGACTAGACCCACATCTCCAACTGCTATAAGAATCTTCTTGGTTTAGCATAGCTATTTACGAAGATTTGTAGAGGGCTTCTCATCCATATCATCAATATTGACTAAGATGACTCAAAAGAATGTTAAGTTCCAATAGTTCGATACTTAAGAGGAGAATGTTTTCAGAAATCAAAGACCAAATTGACTACTACATTAGCTTAGACATTGCCTTATGGAAAAAAAGATTTTGTGATCTATTGTGATGTGTCCAAAGTTGGCTTGGGTTGTTTGTTGATGCAGAGGGTGAAGAGATAGCTTATGCTTCTCGGCAACTTAAGGTTCATAAAAGAAATTATCTAACCTATGATCTTGAGTTGGGTGCTTTAGTGTTTGCTCTCAAAATTTGACACCACTACTTATATGGAGTGTATGTATGTGTTCACTGATCACAAGAGCCTATAATATGTGTTCAACCAAAAATGCTCAGTCTGAGGCAGAGGAGATGGCTAGAGTTGCTTAGGTATTATGTCATTAACATTCTGTACCACCCAAGTAAGGTTAGCATTGTTACTAATGCTCTTAGTAGGTTGTCTATGGATAGTATATATTGCACATATTGAAGAGGGAAAGAAAGAGTTGGCTAATGAGTTACATCGATTAGCCCTATCGGGAGTTCAACTAGAGGAGTCTAATGAAGGTAGAGTTAATGTTCAGAATAGGTCTTTTAATTTAACAAGTCTTTTTCACTAACTAAAGAAACTTAAAAAGACACTTAACTCATTCACGACACAAAATAATTAGTACATATACCAGAAAAATAAAAAAATAAATATCAGAGTTGATTTGCCTTATTAAACTACATAAAAAGGTTCAAGATGCATAAAGAAAACATGTTTTGGTGACAAAGTTAGTTTAACAATTATTCTTCTTCTATATAAAATTAACTTTTAAAACCAACAACTGGCATTCTCCATGGCCTTTCCTTTCTCCTCTACCTCTGTCTCTCATCCAACTTTATATCAACTGTGAATTTTCTTTGTAAAGAACTACTATCTCTAATACTTTGATCCTCAGCAATTTTAAAGTACCTTTCATAATCAACATCTACAATATCAGTAGGATTTTGATTTAAAAGGCAATAAGGGTCCTCTTTAGGAATGCTACTGATAGGTAACACAGTTGCAGGGGTACTATGGTCTCCAGATCCAACGTTTTGAAAATATTATCATTCTATATCAAATCAGCTTTTAGACCAGAATCTCTAATTGTGTATAGAAGGCCACTTGATAATCCACTCTGTTGCAAAATTGTTCCATCAAATTATTCAAGTGCATGAGCCTTTGTTTTTTTTCTCTTGGGATCCTTGACCTGTAAATTCAACCATCTATTATTTGTGAGAAACAGTAGTAAATGCACAAGCCATCTAAAAATATGGGGGATTCAAGTTCACCCTTCAAGTAAGAAATATGTTGTTGGGAGCTCTGAACTAGAATCTTCCTGGAGTCCTTCCTTATAGGGTGATTGGCTTTGGTATTGATGTTCTTCACAATAATCAGTCTATTTCTATCCCACTTTATAAAATGTCTCCTGCTATGTACACCTTCAATTGATGATAAGGCAAAAGAAATTCATTATAGATACCTAGATTGTCATGCATGATAAATAAATAGTGGATGTTGTAGGAGGTAAAAGGTTCTTTTTGATATCTAGATAACTGTGTCACTGACATGCCCTCACTAGAAAAAAAAAAATCAAAGACCTCATACCTTCAATTCTCATGTCTTCTCCTCTTATTGAATGCATACTTCTAAGGTCACTTATAGTATTCCATTTTTCAAGTGACCCAAGAGAAACTTGTCCACATTTATAATTTTGATTATTTTATAGATTATAAGATTAAAAAGTTGTGTCCTGTGCAACAGATAAGTTTAAAGGATTTGATCTTTTAACATTCTGCAACCCCCATCTGGTGGAACTAGAATTAACTTGCATGGAATTTGAAAGTTTGATTGGTTGCTTTTTAAACTGTGTCATTGAAGTACTACCTTTGAGGAATCCAGCATTATCATACAATGGATGGAAGTTGGTTGACATAGGATTTATATATGAAAGCAATTCATTTTGGATCAGGGGATTACTTTGTTCATGTCGATTCCTGAACATCTCCATATTATTTATTGATGGTATACAAATTGATGATCCTCTTTCTATAACCTTCATAGTTTGTTGATTTCTTTGCAGAATAGTAACATACGAATGATCTTTAATTCCATAAATATTTATTTCGTTGGCAGGATCAGTCATTTCCTGCAAATAAACCTCAATAAATTAATAAGAGAATATTAGCCAATAAGTATTAGGTAATAATGACAACTAATTTATCATGCACTTGCTTATAGTTTCAATATAATTTTTAATTTATTTGCAAACAATAAACTTTTAAAAAAATTTAGAATAAGTAATAAAAGCATTATTTCAAAGAATATATCAAACGTATTTGATTTTGTTGAAGCGGATTTGAAAAGATATAAATCTCTTGTTTGTTGGTAAGATCAATGATATGGTGGAGATTGAGGAATTCATTTCTGCTGGATAGATCAGACTGAACCACAATTGGTTGTCTTTCTATACGAATTGCTCTTTTTTCAAAAGATTGATTTGATTCAACTTTGTTTGTCTTGAGAGGATAACAATGCTCATTACCCTTCCATATAGTCGGTGAGTAATATGAAATGTTCTTTTTTTGGATTGTATCATTTTCAATATTCTTCTGAGCATTCTTGAAGTTTTTTAGAGTTTGGAACAACTTCTTTTTCAAATATAACTCACTTTCTAGTTGAGAAGTCATCATTCCAGTACCAATCAATTTTTGTAAAACATCTTCCCCTTTTGAAAAATTCCCTCTCTGCAAATTCTTGTCTTGACTGCATTCATATGAGAAGAATCATGTATATCTTCGAGCAAATTTGTCAAATCATAGTGATTTTTTGTGTACAATGATATGTCATCATTCCTCAAATGACATTCAACTTTTTTGATATTCGGGGAAGCATGTGGCGCTTGAATGAAAATATTAGCACTAGATCTATTAGTGTCAAGACCACTGTCGTTTTTAAAAGGGAAAGTTAAGAGAACATCCACTCGCAACTTTAGCCTGTTGGTTATGCTTCTTATGCTTACTTGTGACACTTTTGCTATCACTCAGTAGATAATATTGATCTCGATCAAATCCATTATCTCTTGAACATGAATTAGTAACTATATTTTCTATAGAAATTCTCACAACTTCTGATTTTGATCAAACGCATTTAATTGTTTTGTCGATTTATCATCTAAGATATCAATCTCATACCTACAATCATTTTTTTTTTGAAAGATGTTCCGCTTCTTTTGAGAAATTTTGATACCTTTATTCATAGGTGCATCAACTAAGTTTAAAACTAAAAGCAACACATTTCTATCAACAATATATATATATAAATTACCAACGATATTTGTTTCTATTTCTCGATTCAAGCATTTCTTAGATAACACAATCTCAATAGTGATATTGTTAGTCTCATCAACTCTATCACCTTCAGATTCAAAAGAAAAACATATAACTTCAACTTGAAAACAATTTGCACTAGAAATATTAAAGAATATAGATACCATCTTTGGAAACAAAATTAGTAGAGCCAGCGTTCACAAATGCATCGTCAATTTTATCTTTTGCACTTTCATCATCTCTAATCTTATGAGTGTAATTAGCACAACACCACCTCTTATGTTCTGAACTGTCTAAAGAAGGAAGCTGTTTCAAGAGGTTACTGCTTGATCCAAAACGTGGACACATTTTCATGTCCTTTTTCCCCGTCTCAGCAACATATTGACTGTATTACAAAAAAAAAATTGACCAACAAATATATTGGATTATTTCCTTGTCAATCCAATGGAGAAACGAATTTCATAAGTAATTACTCAACTATTAGTTATTATCTCAGAATTAATCAGTTTCTTTGTTGAAATCAATAAAAAATATCACTTTTAAAATATAACTATTAGTATAGTTAAATAACTATATGAGAAATCAACCCTCTCATGAAGAAGAGAGAATCGAATACTTTCACACAAAAAAATTAATATTTTATCTATACATGAATAGCAATGTAGGAAAAGAAGGAGACTTGCTCACTAGTATCCAATTCCTTTGATCTCTGATCCTGATGATTTTGAATCAGTTGAATTATGCCAATCTCTTTCAACTGCTCTCTCCATCTAATTGAAAATCAATTACATAATACTTCTTCTGTTTCAAATTAACTGAATTTTTGAGGTTTTTTCCAAGGTTCAAAATAGTTGAATTGTTCAAAGTTCAAGATGACTGTTTGAAATTTTTTTTCATATTTGCCCTTTCATTTATTGAAGTTTTATATTTTCTAGAAGACAATTACACTATATATTTATGACTCTTTAAAGGGTAATAGTGAAAAATATGGTTAAAATTTTGTCTTTGAATGCTTTTCTTAATATGTGTGTATTAACTCACAAATTCAGTTAATATGAGACAGAGGAAATATCAAATTATAAATTTTCATATGCATTAATAAATATTATTTTTATCAAAATACAAATATATCCTCAAAGATATATACAGACAGACACGTGTTTAATTGATATGCATATGTTAATTCAAAGTTATATCATACAAATCTAATATATTTAATGCAATATTAATGTCATGATTAGTACACATTATATTATAGTGAATTGAGTGTAAGATTTTTTAAATGAATCACCTTTTCAAATTAAATCTTTTCTTATAATTTAATCAACAAGCGTTACAATCCATCATATGTCCAAACAAGATCAATGAACCTTTAAAATGAACAATATAACATATGTCAATTAATTTCGAATTACTTTAGCATTTCCTAAGCAAATTCACTAAAATTGAAAGATAAAACATACAAAGCTTTCATCAAAATTTTCAAAGTTCTCATAAAAATCATGATACTACAATCAAGCTCCGCTAAATTCATATCAAACTTAAATAAAAGTCATCTATAAAAAAATCTATATTTAAATTTTTCTTATGATGCCGATAATTTTGATACACCCATAAAATAAATTCCATAGATGAAAAATCAAAGCTTGAACAATAATCATTCATAAACCAACCATATAACATATTACAATTAGTTTCAAGTTAGTTTAGTGCTTTCAAAGCAAATTCACTTAACTTGAAAAGATACAAACGACAAAACTTCATAAAAGATTTCAAAATTCACATAAAAATATTATGTAACACAATCAAACACCACTAAATTTATACCAGATATGAGCAAAAGCCATAGATAAAAAAAATTATATAATCAGAACCATAGTAAACTTATAAGTAAAACAAAATCGAAAAAAAAAACACTACAAAAAAATTTCATTTCAAAAAACAACATAAACAAGAAAAACCAGCTAGCAAAGAAACCAACAAAAATAAAAAATAAAAAACATCCAATTCAAGAAAAAATCAAAAATGAAGAGAAAAAAAAGTATACCTTTCACCTAAATCGAGACCTCAATTTAGAACATCACTCTTTTTTTTTTATCAAATGAAATTCAAGATTGGATTGAAGAGAACCCTAAAATTATTTGAGAAAGAAATGAAATTTTACAGAGAAAAAAATACTCTGAAGGGAAAACATAATTTGAAACTAAAAAGCACGAAGGAGGAATTTATATAGGAGGAGAACTGTAGTCTAGGCTTTAAATTTTTTGTAATCTTTTATTAAATTGTGTGTACATTTTTCTTTTCAAAATTATCAGGAAATTTGACCAAAAAAATCATCAATCAATTAGGGGAGGCCACGTAAGGAATGAGGTTAAAAATATTTACCACCACACATAAATTGCCAAAACCCTAGTCAAACAAAAGTATGGTAGTAAATGCCACATGAAAAGTTATTTTTTCAAAGAGAAAATGAGGACAATAATAATAATTTCTCCTTTGATTGTACTATTACAGCAAGTAGTTCATTTTTTTTCTTATAATGTCTTTACAAGATTTATAAAGGAAATTTTGAATTCTCTTTTACATAAAAGTATTAATTATTGCTCAATTTTGTGATTAGTAAGTAATGTCTTTAACAATAAGAGAATTTTATTTTATGTTAAGAAAAATGGTACAAAAAATAATAACTACATAAGAAAAAAATAAATTTTGCAAGTCAATCCGTGGGCTCTTTTTTGTTGACACTTTATTTTTTTTATTAACAAAAATCGAATCAGAATATAATGTCTATAGAACAAAAGAGAAGTAAATAAATATTATAGCAAATATATTCGTGTTACTTTTTTTTTAATTTACTTTTTTTTTAAATGCAATGATATTGGAAAAACCTTATAACGACATGAAATCAAAGAACGTAAGCAGAATTATGACTTTTTTTCTGAAATAATTTTTTTTAAAAAAAGAAAAATCATAAAATTAAAGAGAATAATACAAATTAAAATAGAGGGAAAAGAGGAGGGTCCGCTTGCAAATATAGAAAACAATAATTTGTTATGGTCCTGACAGTAATCCTTTATAATGATTTTTCTTTATTTATTGCTTATTATTTTTAG
>DF363215.1:24283-37426 GCA_000787875.1 Solanum virginianum
CTTTTGATCATATCTAGTCTGTTCTACGCATGGGTTTTGAGATGAGGGTTCCTCGGAAACAGCCTCTCTACTTAGGTAGTGGTAAGGTTTGCGTACATTCCACCCTCCCCAGACCCCACTTGTGGGATTTCACTGGGTATGTTGTTGTTGTTGTTGTTGGTATATTCTATCAGATATTTGTTTCCTCTTGTAAGGTTTTTAAATTATTAAAAAAAGAAAACAAGAAAACATAACCCTGTAAAGGAAATGGTGGTTCACTGTTAGCTGACCGGGGCAGACATATCTGTAAAATCTTTTATGGGGTTATGAGGGTTGTCAAGGACATGCAATCCTGAAGGGAGATTTTAAATGAAAAGGTGTTTAGAATTTGAAAGACAATTTCTTCCACCAATTATGAGCTTTTGTGTCAGTTTGTTTTCAAAACCTGAATTTCATGTTAATAGACTCTTGCAGAATAATGGGTCTGTGCTTGGCCTTTTTGCTAGTAAGAGTGCATCTTGTGATCATCAGTTCTATCTTTTAGTAGATGAATTACTGTCAAAATTGTGTCTTCTTATTTATTTTACCTCTTGGGTGGTAATTAACAAATTTTATTGTCTGGTCTAGTTCATCCCTTTTGCCAACGTATAGTTTGGATGTTAATTGACAAACTTTTATTTTGCTTGGTCTTATTCCTTCCAGTTCCACTCTCTGTGATACCCCGAAAACCAGTGAAGGATCCTTTCTTTCAAGAATCTCCAAAGCCAAGCTTCAGTGAGGTACAAAACTACTACAATTTCTTTGTACTGCTAATTCTATACTCCGGAGACTTCATTTTAACATTTTCATCTAAAAATACAGTCAATGGCATCATGCCCAAAGGAAGATACACCCAATTTCAGGGAACTGCTTCAAGAGGAAAATTTCTACCTGACTACTGAGGTGATATGGTTTTAAAAGTATAAATTCGTTGATTAATCTACCAATTAGTATATAACCAGATTCCGTTTTTTAGACAATGTACTTCTTGAGCTCTGACTTCTGAGATTCAGTTACTTCTGTAATAATCAATACGAGATATGACTAACTTAGGTGGCTGTGGTTGACTGCTCAAGAAGTTTTCTATTATTTTGTTCCCCTTCCTCATCTAGTAGTTCCACTCAAAAGTAGATCCTACATAAGCAATGAAAAATTCTTCAAACAATTTTTTAAATCACATTTTAAAAATAAAAAGTACTCTGTCTATTGTCTAAAAAGTTTTTGCATCTTTTCGTTAGGGACTGCAAAGCAAATGAAGAAATACTCTACTTTATTACTAGTATCAATATGTAATACATTTTATTTGTGCAGTATTTGACAATTTGAACTAAAACTCTGTGTGGACTAAATGGTGTTAAATCAAAGTTTCAATGACGATGAAATTTCTAGTCAAGTACAGAAGTCTAATGAAAATAGTTTGACCCAGTTTAGTTCTTTCAGTTACGAGTATCGAGCATGAACTCTCTACTGTTTCCAGGAAGGAGGTCAAGGGCTCCTGCCTGTATTGGTATTGAGCATGAAAGAAAGTGAAAAGAAAAGGAGGCCTGCTATTGTTTTCCTGCATAGCACAAACAAATGCAAAGAGTGGTTGAGGCCATTGCTTGAGGTGACATTTGTTATTTTCTTGAAAATTCTTGAGTTCTCGCTACAATGGAGTATCAAGGATGATTTTTTCTTTCAGGGATATGCTTCGAGGGGATATATTGCTGTTGCAATTGATTCTCGATACCATGGAGAGCGTGCGACCAGCATCACAACCTATCGAGATGTTAGTATTTTGCTTGTTTTCTTATGTGTATATTCAATTAGCTTATGCAGAAAAGAAATTTCCTCTCCGGATTCTTATGCAATAGTGGGCTATCCAAAATTTGTGATATGTGGTTTTAAATCATGTTATGGTTTTGTGAATTGATGATACCCCGTCATTTGGTTGTTTGATGATGGAGTTTATTGTTTGAACTCTAGCTCATGAAGGGCCTGAATATAGACCATTGGGAGTTAAGCTACACGCAGGAAATACTTTCTCTCACAATTGGCTTCATAATAAAACTCTCTTACGAGTAGTTCTGTAATGAGAATAAGTAATGGTGATCCAACCAATTATGCTTGAATACTACTGTACATGGTTGACTTGATCTTGCTAACTTCTTCTTTCTGTACTACAGTCCCTGGTGTCATCATGGAAAAACGGAGATACGATGCCATTCATATTTGATACGGTAATTATTAAAAAAAACCTAACCTGATTCTACCATTTGAGAAAGCTTGGTGAAATTTTGTTGCTATTCTCAAATCGCATGATTAATAGTTGATATATGGAGCTCTGAGCTTATCTTTTGCTGAACTTTGAAGGTTTGGGACTTGATAAAACTGGCAGATTATCTTACTGAGAGGGTTGATGTTGACCCATCAAAGATAGGAATCACTGGCGAGTCTCTTGGAGGTTTGGCAAGTGAAGTTAGGAAGTTTACATAACAATATCTTAAAGAACATTAAATTCAAATACATTCTGCCTTGCAGGTATGCATGCTTGGTTTGCTGCATTTGTCGACACTCGCTATTCTGTGGTTGTCCCAATAATTGGGGTTCAGGTACCTCGTGTCAAGTATGATAGGACCAGTGATAGATTTTAATTGATAAAAGACTGATGAGAATATTGAAGCGAGGTTGTAGGGTTTTGGTTGGGCAATTGAGCATGATAAGTGGCAAGCAAGAGTTAACAGTATCAAGGCTGTCTTTGAAGGTGAACACAACTCCAAGAACCTTATTAGTTGGATTAGCTACTTTACTGCTGTCTGCATGTTACCAGCTAACTTAGTGCTGCATATACAACTCTGATCTGTTTTGCTTGTTTTGTTTCAGAAGCACGTGCTGATTTAGACAAGAGTGCAATTGATAAAGAAGTAGTTCAGAAGGTCAGCCAATGAGTTTAAATTTCTTTTTCCAGTCATGCATAATGAGCAATTCAAATACTGTTGTCTTCCTGCACCTATCAAGATTATTCAAGAGGCATTCATGTGATATTAGGTTCGGCAGACTCCAAGCTATATATTGATACACTAAAATTAGGTATAGGACGGGATATGCACCTTACTGATTAAATTTCGGCGCGGGGGATAGTGTGTGGTCTTATATTATTACATTCTAGGTAGGCTGAAGGAAGTTTTATTGGAGCAAATCTGAGCTATATGTACTGATTGCAGCCTTGTAAATTTAATCACCTCTGTCAAAAGTTTAAAGTAGAAAAGTTCATTCATCCAGGTATGTATTTCGACAAAATTATGAACATCAACATTATAAACATTCATGACTATTTAAGTAGCACAAGTTTGTCTTGCAGTCTTAGGAGTTACACGAACAGACTGATTTTAAGAGTTGGAAAAGATTGATTTTACTCTTAACTATCATACTTGTGATGCTCTTGCGATTTTCTCTATAAGTTGAATATCGTACATCATTGAAATCTGTCTGCATTCAATGGAACTATCTGATGTTTACTTAGTGGTATATCTCACCAGGTCTGGGACAGGATTGCCCCGGGTTTGGCCTCTCACTTCGATGCACCATACACAGTTCCAGCTATTGTACCACGCCCCTTACTGATTTTAAATGGTACAAGAATCTATATATCTTAAATAACGACAGAAGAACTCGTTATATTAATTAACCATTAATCATCAAAATACCTGTGGTCTTCTCCTCATCTTGCTGTCTAAAAGATAAATCTACTTTTCCAAATATTGCAGGGGAAGATGATCCTCGTTGCCCACTAGGTGGCCTTGAAATTCCAAAATCAAGAGCTTCCAAAGCCTATGAAGAGGCTAATTGTCCTCAGAATTTCAAGGTACAAAACTTATCTTCACTCTGCTTTTCTTATGAAAGAAAACGGAAGCTTTTTTCCTTACTTTGCTGTCATTAAGTGCGAGTTTTGAGGACCTTAAAGGAACGAAATGAACATATTATGGTATAACAACAACAATATACCCAGTGGAATCCCACAAGTGGGGTGTAGGGAGGGTAGAATGTACGCAGACTTTACCACTACGTCATAGAGGTAGAGAGGTTGTTTCCTGGGAACCCTCGTCTCAAAAAACCATAAACATATTATGGTATGAACTCACAAATAACTGATTATGAACAGTACTCAAATCTTTAAATAATGTGTTTAAACTTCTTTTTTGTTTTTCAAAAGTTTTTTCAATTAAACAGGGGGCTCGTGGAAGGGAAGGTTAAGGAGTAAGAGAATAGTGGCGAATCTATTGTGTGGAAAGAGTCGTGCTGATATCATTAAATTTAATCCTTGGTGGTTGACCTGTTTCAATTACTTTTGAGGTCCTTTTAATCGTTTTCCCTTTTCCATTCACTTCATTTGGGATAACTCCAACTTGTTCTTTTGGGCTTTTCAGACTCATACTTCAAAGTTCAATCCACTCAAATGTTATTCACTCACTTTGTAGAAATCTGACCAAATCAGTTAATCAAATCTCTAGAATAATGGTTTTCCTAAGACCAGCTGTCGTTTAATTCTTGGATGTTACTTGTTGCAACTTGCAAGTAAATATCAATTTCTTGAAACTAGCGTTGCTTAACAAGTCCTTTAATTTTTTCGGGCGATCAATCTTCTTGGATACTGACATGCTTGTTTTGGTAAATTTCAGCTGATAGCACAACCTGGAATTGGTCATCAAATGACGCCATTGATGGTAAAAGAAGCGAGTGACTGGTTTGACAGATTTCTTAAAGCATAATCACCAGAGCTTGAATCTACAGTCTAACACACTCTTTTCTCAAGGATTCAATGATGGTTTCCTACAATAAAATTCTGTTGTATCTTTGGCTTGTATTTCTTTTCATATTTTGTTTTCCACGTGGGGTGTGATTTTTTCCGGAATAATTATTCTGCAGAGAAGTTTGAGAACACCATGAGCAGCAAGTCCGAAATTCAAGGTGAAATTTTTATTTGGAGACACTACTTGTTTTGGTTGAAGGAATCGTTGATTACAAATGTCACGTTAGGAAAACTCCAGCCAAACTTAAATGGGAATTACTTTGTGATCAGAGACTCTCTCTTTACCTCACCTCTAAGGTAGAGGTGCCTACACTCTGCCCTCTTCGAACCCACTTTGTGGGACTACGTGTTGTTAGTTAGTTTGAACAAAAATAGGACATAGAAAAGAAGAAAACAAGCATTGAGAGGGTACTTCATTCACCTTTTCTCAGATGATTACATTATAGAGCCAAAACTGGAACCATACAGTTTGGCTTATGTTACATTTACCATCTACTAAATTGAGGGAAAAAGAGAACCTAAAGAAACCAAGCCTAATTGACTAAATGATTGTGAATAATGAAACTCCCAACTAATTCCAGCGAAAACCAAATCTCACGCCTTATTTCCGAGCAAATAATACAGCATGATTTTGTTCCTACTGCTTCTGCATTTGATTCCATGATAATATCTGGAGTTAGGTCAACACGATCCTCCCTACGATGCATCAATGAATTGAACAAAATAAGGACACGTGTCCAGAAACTAGTACATATTTAGATGCAAAAGCATGGTTAGAATATCCTTACCAAGGGTAAACCTTTTGCAGCTCTCTGTTCCAAGAATGTTGATGGCTTAAAGAAATTACCATAGACCTCATACCAACCTTTTAGCTTTGAGTATATATACTGACATCCAATTGTATCAGCCCAAAACATGATGCCTCCACTGCACAAAATATTGTCTTACAGTCATTACGATATGTTAAATAGCTAGTACAGAAGAGACCTGATTTCTGCGTTCTACTTACGTTTCTGAGGGAAATTTAAATCCATGGACAGATGCAATGTCAATATCAGATGCTCGGACAACTATTCCTTCCTCTATAACTCGACAAGCCTCGTTCACCACAGGAAATAATAGCATTTCTAGAATTTCTTCATCAGTCACAGATATTGGCTGCAGAATCAATCACACACAATAAGATATCAACTCAAACGTTTAACAAACCAAGAAAATTCAGATAACAAGAAGGTTTCAACTGTAACAAACCTTTCCAGCAGGAGCTATATTGGTAAGTCGCATAGATTCTTCAATAATTTGTATCACAGAGTGATCAGGTTCTGGCTTGCTTCCTTTATTGTACAAGTAATATCCTTTTCCATTCTTCTTACCTACAATATAAATATTCATTTAGGCAACCAGATCACTTTAAAGGTCTTCAAAGTTTGGTTTCCTTTAATTTGAATTCGGGCAATATTTTCAAGCGGAAAATAGAACATGTCTTCAGTACCTTCCCGTCCATTTTCTACCATTAGTTGAACCAAGGGAGACTGAAAAGCGCTGTCTGGAAAAGCAGCAACAAACTCTTTTACACCAGCCAAAAATATGCCATAGCCGGAAAGATCTTGAAGCCTGCATATCATAATATACCAAAATATTAGTATGAACAATCTTGGTATAAATGACACACAAATGATTTTTGTTGTATACAACTCAAATGTTTCGCTTGTAAGTATTAACTTATGATAAGAATTCAAGAATTGAACAGAGGTGTAGATATATTGTGGATGCTCATATAGAAAAAAAAACTTACTGAAAAGGACCAAGCCGCATGCCAAATTCAGTGATCACACGGTCAATTCTGAAGATATCCACACCTAAATTTGCCAACAGGTCTGGTCCTTGCATATAAGGGAAGAAGCTCCGGTTGACAGCAAAACCAGTACAATTTTTTACTACGATGGGGACTTTCTTCAATACCTTAGTGAATTTCATCACATCAACAATTACTTGTGCAGAAGTATTTTCCGTTCTCACGATTTCCACCAGAGGCATCAAATGTGCAGGGCTTCATCCAGGGAAAAAAAAATCAAAAATGAAAATAAGAACCAAGAAATAGCATAAGTCCTGAAACAGCAAAAAAGGCAAGTCTGGTGTACTAAAGCTCCCACTATGCACAAGGTTCAGGGAAGAGTGGTCTATTATACGCAGTCTTACCTTGCATTTCTGCCAGGTTGTTTCCAACCATAGTATATAATCTTAAAAGGCATAAAGTCAGTAACAAATTGAACCTCACCTGAATAAATGTATCCCCAAAATGCGATCTTGGCTACTTGCCCTTTTCCCAATCACATCAAGACTAATTGTAGATGTGTTTGATGCAAAAATGCAGTCTGATGTACAAACTTTCTCTATATCTTCAAATATTGATTGTTTCAGAGACACATTCTCATTAACAGCCTGAAAGAGAGAGACATAAATGTCATTAGAAATATGTTTCATATGCATCAGCTACAAGGAAAGGTGAATGGCGCTCAATATGAAAACTAAAATAATGAAATTTAGAGAATTAAAGACATCAGAGTTGACATACTACATCAAAAATTTCTGAAAAGTATGATGAAAAGGAGGAGAGGTGGTAAATGGATTACCTCTATAACCATGTCGACATCTTTTAAGTCCTCGTAGTCCAGAGTGCCTTTAAGAAGAGACAAAGTCTTTTTCATCTTATCCTGAGTCAGCTTTCCTCTTGTTACAAAGCCTTCTAGATTTGCTGCAACACAAATAGCATAACAATATTTCAGACTCGACTTAATAGAACAACAACTTAAATCACAGAAAAATATCTAACATGTTAACTAACCTTCTACGGACTTCACAGCTTTCGATAGATATTCATGGTTAATTTCTTTAAGTACAACACTAATGTTGCTGATAATGAGAGCTGTAGCAATGCCAGAGCCCATTAATCCACCACCAACAACTGCAACCTTTTCTATTCTCCGAGGCTTAAGCCCAATATCAGTAACACCTGGTACCTGTAAATTGTGTTACCACTTCATAAGACATATGCCCTAGAAAGATTCACAAACTACCAATTTTTTCGTCCATTCTTAATTAGACAATGAAAGAAGAATCTATGGCCTAATATCTAGCGCAAACTGACCTTTGATGTTGCTCGTTCAGCCAGAAATACATGAAGCAGACCTTTCGCTGTATTTGATAGCACTAGCTCTTTAAATACCTTATCTTCCTGCAATCAGTTACAACATAGATGATAAGTAGAAACCAAACAGAGTTCTTCGACAAAGTCATTGATATATCGAAGCAAAATATATGCGTAATGCACTTTACTTTTGTGTCATAGGATTGTTCACCTTAAGAAGACCAGAATATCCTCCAGATACAATGCCTTCTTCAATCACATCAAGACAGGCTCTATAATGAGGCACTGTGTAACGTTGTCTAGCACTTTTCAATATCTCGAGCGATTCATCCTTAGGTTCAAGTTTATCTGTCTTTTGAAGAGAATTGCAATTTGGCTGACGGCCTTCAACAATGTCAAGTGCCCAACACCTCGCAACTGTCAAGAGCTCCTCCGAAGAGACAATGGCATCAATAAGACCCAACTCCTTCCCTTCTTCAGAAGTTATGGTCTTGGATGACTGTTCAATATTTAGACAAAGCTTCAGAAATTATCTAAGCTGCATACGTACAACGACTGATTATATAGTGTATGTTATTCTTACCATCAACATGTCAACAGCCTTTGAGGTCCCAACTAGCCTTGGAAGCCTTTGGGTGCCTAAAAACACATGTCCAATTAGTGTTTCAAACTTAAAACGAAAGGCACCAAAATCGCAAGCATTAAAGAAATGTACCTCCACATCCTGGAATAACTCCAAGCTTGAGCTCAGGTAAACCAAGATCAGATTTTGGCGTGGCAATTCGAGCACTACACCCCTACACAATTTATATAGAGGAAAACAATCATATGAAATTTTGAGAACATTGAATTATAATGAAACAGCCTTTCATCATATATATGTTGATGTTATCGTATTTACACACTATCATGGGCTTTTCGTTGTTAGTCGTCCTTTCTGTTTCCTTTTCTTTTCCTTTCCCGTTTTTTCCATATCTAGTTTATTCTGCTTATGGATTTTTGAGACGAGGGTTCCCAGTAACATCTCTCTACCTCTATAGAGTTAGTGGTAAGGTCTGCGTACATTCTACCTTGCCCAGATCCCACTTGTAAGATTCCAGTGGGTATATATTATATTGTAAGTATTGAATTATAATGAAATGAAAAAAAGCAGAGCAGAGAGAGAACAAACCATAGCCAATTCCAAGCCACCACCAAGTGCAAATCCTTGAATTGCAGCAACAGAAGGCTTCTTCCCATCTACATATATGATCACCAAAGTTTTGGTTACATAATCAAATTACTACATATCAGATGCAAACTACTTTAGATTATGGACATACTTTCGATTTTGTTAACCACAAGACCTATGGATGCATCAGGTAGAAGTGATATATCTCCTGGAATATTTAAAGGAAACAAGTGGTGAGATTACATTATGGACATCAAAAATCAGTAAGGAACAAGTGAGGTACTATAATTTACCATGCTTATGAACATTCTCTACAACACTGATGTCCAAACCTCCACAAAATCTACCATCAGCACCTATCAACGTACGATCGATCGATCAAGGACAATAAACATTTTAAAATGGAAGTGTTAATCTGGCACAAAGTCATTTCAAGAAAAGACTTGAACATTTAGAAGGTCATGAGTATTAGAATAGAAGCTATGATGAACTAATTTGTTTGATCATAAGGAAATTTGTATTGGAAATGAAAAAATAATTCATTTGTGCTAATCTTTTTTACACTTGCTTATTGGCATTAACTTTAAACAATTCTCTGATTTACAAATTTGTTGATAATCAGAGATCAAAAAGATTGCTCTAAATTGTGATTTTCCATTCCATATGTGAAAATATCACTCCCTCTCTTCAGTTTTACTTTTCCACTACTCAAGAAAATAGATTTCAATTTTATTGTTATTTTCAACCAGGACAAATATTTTTTCCGTGTTTTATGCTAATCTTAATGACTTATTTCTCGAATCATTTTTTAGACCTAATACTGAATATCAATTAATAGGAATAATATGGTAAAATAGTCATGCCAATTACTATTTGCTTAGGGGTTATGTTAAGTCCAAATATGACAACAAAAATGAATGGAGAGTATTAAAGTGCACTATAGTTGACTCTCTCTTTTTTAACTGGAATCCCTTAGGGACTACTGTGTTTGACTACATATTAGAAACAAACAACTATTTTGTGGCAAAACTTTCCAAATTTCAAAATAGTTAGGTCGTGGCCCAGTTGTTCATGACTTGATCCAACGGATCAGAACCAAAATAAACCATTTAATTATTAGGTCTAAACATGTTAAAATAGTGTACAAAGCCAAATATACAAATTCAAATTTGGAAATAGGCATTTTGAGCAAGATAATCTCGATTCGAACGAACTTTGGATGAGTTAGATTATGATTTTTCATTAGTTTGACTCATTTAAATCAAATAATATCATCAAATATATATTTTACATAAACGTACATTTTAAATACAAAAAATGTATATTTTTTTCTGTATTTGATTAGCGAATGTGATTATTTTGGCCGGACCGACCAAATATGTAACTTGTCTTTCCCTTTTTTTAATCAAAAGAGTAATTATTTATCCTTGTAACAGATATTGATAGCAAAACTTACCAGAAAGAACAATGGCTGTCACATCATCAGAATCAATAGCCTCTTGATAGCATATCTTCAACTCCTCAATTGCTATTATTCATAATCATAGTAAACACTACTATTAGAATTAATATAGTGATATCTTTAAAAAAAATAAAAAGATGAATATAACTAAATGTTGAAACTTTTGTTGGGAATAAAAAAGAAAAGAACCTGAGAGAGTTAAGGCATTCACAGGTGGATTAATCATAGTGATAAGGGCAACACCGTCATTTCCAATTTCCATACTGATAGAACTCTTCTTTGCCATTTCTTCAATATGGATAAATATAAATGTTTCCTATATATATACAAATCACAAATTTGGTAAGTTCTTTATTTCTTTGGAATCATGTATTGACACCAAAATATTTCCTCCATTCGCTTTTACTTGTCTCCGTAAAAGACAATTTCCTTTTTTTTCTTAAATTCTACTCTTGACTATTCCGTTAAAAAAAAATTCAGGTCCATTAAAACACTATATACACCAATATGTGAATATCATTTACTACTCCTTCTGTTTCAAAAAGAATAACCAAGTTTGATTTAGCACGAAGTTTAAAAAATAAAGAAAACTTCTTAATTTTGTTGTTGTAAATTAAAGTTACATCAAGTGTATCAAAAAAAATTTTAATCTTGTAGTCTTAAATATGTCATGTAGAAATTTGAAATTTTTTGAAGAAAAGAAAAGAGATCGGTCATTTTTTTGAAACAGAAAGAGTATTATTTTTTAAGGTGTATGAAAGCTTATTATGGATAAAAAGTGAACAAGAAAAATATTATTGCGTATTTCATATAATTTTCAAAAATGACAAATGTTTGAAATGAAAGATGAATGAATGAAGAAAAAAAAAAGTAGACCTGCCTGTGTGCCTTTGAATTTTTGTTGAAGCTGTGGATGAAGTTCAGTTTGTTATGTGAGTGCATGCTGAGATAATGCTGTATTTATATGCAAAAAAAAAGGGAGCATGGGTTCATGATTGACCATTCAAGTTGGAAAAATAATTTCCAAATCATTCATTCTACTTGCAAAGTTGCCAATATAGACTAATCATCTGCCTTTTCAAGAAACTCATCATTGGGGCAGCAAAATTGTAATTTTTACTCGAAAAATTATAATCTATGTACACTATATTAAAAGCATGAACAACAATAATAATATGTTCAGTAAAATCTTACAAGTGGGATTTGAGAAGAAAAAATGTACGCAAATATTAAAAGCATGAATACTCTAAGAAATAATATTGTTTGAATTTTTTCCTCTCATTAAAAGATTTTTCTTTCGATAATATTGTCTTTTCAATATTTTTCTCCAATTATTATTTCATTTGTTATTATATTTAATATTATTTATATAATATAAATCCTAAAATAATTTGATAACTCATAAATATTTGATAAATCCGTAAGGTTATAGCTTAAAGTGTCCGTAAATAATACGAATAGGTATAGAATTAAATATGGTTGACTTTAAAAATAATATTTTACCTTTTCTCCTTGTATGATGTATCTCAAATTCCGCAGTGAACTTCAATTCCTCAAATAATTTTTCTTTTGTTTTTGTTGCTCACAGGTTAAAACTGTACTAGTGAAGTCTCTCATCAATATTTATGTTAATGTTCCACCTCAAATTTCATAAATATTATTTTCCAAATAACGTGTGTTAATTTTTTCGATTCCTTGCAACAATTTTTACAATTCAACTTTTTGTGTAGGTAATATATAGCGTCAACGTCTTTGATACGTGCTTGTAATATAATGGAAGGTATAATTTTATGTTTTTCTTAAAAAGTTTTATACATAATAATATAACATATATACATATTAATTTATTCTTTTTATATACATAATCAACACGATATATACATGCAAAGTATACTAATTTATGCAATCAATATAATTTAATTTAACGTTTCAAAATAGTTGCGTGCAATAATTAACACATTATTACAGAAGTAGTTGGGGAGTGTCAACTTCAAACCCGTAATCTATTGAATTGATTGTGGTTGTTTTCGTGTTAATTTTCCAGTTAATACTTTCAGTAGACTAATGACTAGGGGTGGACAAAATCAAATCGAAAGTAGAACTAAATTGCAAATCAAGTCAACTCAAAAAAAAATTCGATTGGTGGTTTGATTTGACTTGGTTTGGTATTGACGAAAAAAATCCGACTATATTTGGGTTGATTTGATTTTGATTTTAAAAAACCAACCCGACATTATATATATATATATATATCCTCTTAACATATTATTTTTAATTTAACATGGAATTTCGAATGATCTACTAAAGGTTATAGTTCACAGATATTAGTAGGGATAATTACCTTTTTGAGTTTCTTTTAAAAAATATTTACTATTTTTCAATATATTTTTTAATTTATTATCTAGGTATACCGTATTTAGAAAATAGCTAGCATTTGTAGTAACTGTACTATGCATTAAAAGTGAATTATATATGTAATCTCTCTCTCTATACATATATATATTATAAATGTATTATATTTATTCGGGTAAAACAATTTGCATTATATGTTAAAA
>DF363214.1:9272-20531 GCA_000787875.1 Solanum virginianum
CGAAACTCCCCCAATTGGACTAAATCTTCAATGAAAATACCACCACCACAAGTTCAAGATCATGTGTTGGGTATTTCCTTTCATGTACCTTTGATTGTCTTGAAGCATAGGCAATCACCTTTTCATTTGCATCTAAACGCATCCCAAACCAACCTTAAGGCATCAAATATGCAACAAACCCTTTGGTATCTCTGGTAAAGTCAAGATTGGAGCAAAAGTTTACCAATCCTTTAAGGTTTGGAAGCTTTTCTCACACTTATTCATCCACATGAATTTTATTTTCTTTTGAGTCAACCTTGTAGTGATGGATGAAATGATGGAGAAACCTTTAACAAACCTCCATATTTGGCTAGACCCAAGAAGCTCGTACTATCTGTAGGAGTTAATGTTGTAGGCTAATTCTTCACCACCTTTGTCTTCTTAGGATCAACTTTAATCCCTTCAACGGACACCAGATGCTGAAGAAATGCCACCTCTTCCAATAAAAATCAACACTTGCTAAACTTGGCAAATAATTTCCTCTCCCTCAAGGTTTGAAGCACAATCCTTAAATGGTCCATATGCTCTTCCCTACTATAAGAATACACCAAAATGTTGTCCATGAAAACAATCACAAATGCATCGAGGTAAGGCTTGAACATCCTGTTTATTAGATCCATAAATATCATTGGTGCATTAGTCAAACCAAATGATATCACCAGAAATTTAAAATGACCATACCATGTTCAGAAAGCAGTTTTGGCAGTGTCACGATCCCTCAACCTTAGTTGATGATAACTGGATCAAAGATAGATCTTGGAGAAGTTTCTAGCCCCTTGGAAATGGTCAAATAAGTCATCTATTCTCGGGAGGGGATACTTGTTCTCTATGGTCACTTTATTCAATTGTCGGTAGTCTATACACATTCAAAGTGACATGTCTTTCTTTCCTACAAACAACATCGGAGCACCCCATGGAGACCTACTTGGTCTAATGAAACCCTCCTCCAATAAATACTTCAATTAATCCTTCAACTCTTTTAACTCTACCCGGGGCCATGTAGTATGGATGAATAGAGATTGGTTGGAGCTTGATGACCTTGGCCTTGAGGCTTAGCACTACCACTCTTATACTCCCTAGTATGATGATTGGGTTTTTCATACTTGAAGCATGTATTAACCAGTTAGGCATTCCCTTTATGGGGTCTTCCACACATAGCATAATTTGGGAAGGCTTGGGCACTTGAATGTCTGACCCCTTGTCCTTGCTGAAACTTGGAGGAGGAGCATTGGTTGAACCTTCGCCCACTTGCTTTTGGATACCGTACGACTTGCCATGTCCACTACCTTTTTGGTGAGAGAAATCTAACACCTTCAACTCAAGCTCTCTTGGACTCCATAGCATGTTCACTCAACTTTTCTTCCTCTATTTTCTCTGCATAGGTCATGAGGTGCAAGATATCCATCTCCTTTACTAACATAGAAGTTTTCCACTTCTTGAACAACAACTCTAACACTTCGGTGATGAACTTACTCACTCTAGCCCTTAGTCAGCAACCATGAATGGTGCATTTTTTGTGAGCTTGGTGAATTTGAGAGAGTATTCTCTTGTCATGTTGCCTTGCTTTAGGTTGATGAACTCTTGCACTTTGACTTCCCTTGGCTTCGATGGAAAAAACAGGTCCAAGAAATCACCCTTGAACTCTTCCCAAGTGATTTGTCCCACTTCATCACCTCTTTCCCAATCCATTGATCATATCAAACTTTGGTCACGCCTTTGAGTTGATAGGCCACAAGCTCGACTTCTCTTCCATTGGTGAGAATATGCAAAGCATGGCCTGTACCTCTGAAGACCATTCACAAGGAGTCAAGCAAAAGATCTCCAAGACCTACAAGTAATGTTCATGAAAAAGGAAGAATTAGAGGAGCTTGAGGGTCACCAAAGAAAGTCTTACAATGTGTGGAAGGTCTATCAAGGTGAGAAGAAGGAAGAAAAGAGGCTATGTGTGCAAATAACTATTACTTGAATTCAAGGATTTGTAAAGAAGGCAACCAAACTATAAGGGTAAAACTATAAAGAACATATGTAAAGAAAATATTTTTTTTTATTTACTTAGTATAAATAGTCTTATTTTATCATTTGGAAGACTTAGACTATGTTGAATATTGAATTCTCAAATTGTAGTATCTTCTTAGTTGAGTACGTCATCTTTTATTTACTTAGTATAAATAGTCATATTTTAGCATTTGGAAGACTTAGACTATGTTGAATATTTACTTGATTATTAAAGTGTTACCCATTTGTGATTCTTGGTCTCCCTTACTTTTCTTGCTAGGGTTTTATTTGGGTTGTTGAAATTAATTGGGGGTGAGGATTTTAGTCCCTTGTTGCCCATAATTGCAATGGTTTCATCAAATTGTAGTATTTTCTTAGTGTCACCAACCTCTCCTCCATACATCCAATCCTTCTATTTATTTTTGCTATTTGTTTGGAGATGCAAGCAAGAGTTTCCATGATGTTCTCCGAAACTCCCCCAATTGGACTTGTATTAGCCATGATAATTACAATAACTCAACAAACAAGATTAGTAGCAAAAGTCTCACGTCACTCATATGTAACTCTCAACGCACCTTCTATGGCGTCATCTCAAAATTGATACTGAACTAGCTTTTGTCAATCAATTCAAGGTCACCTATCCTTTGTAGTGCAGTGGATACTTATGAATCTTGAAGGAAGGATGACTCAAACAAAACTTAGGAACATGAATAAAAAGACTAAAATTAGAAGAAAGAGGCACAAGAATTATCGGACTAGAAAAAATGAGGTAACAAAAGTAGAAGAAATTACTTGTTATTACCTAATTTGAAAAATCAAAGAGATTATTTAATTTTTAGAAACTAGTTAACAAGTAATTAAATATGTTAACTAGTTGTTAAATTATTGAGGAATGGAAAAAAATGAGTGACAAAGAAGAAGAATTGAGTTCAAATACTTCAAAAAAAATTTGACGCCTTAAGTTGTTCGGGACTTGAAAGGGGTTTGATTTGATGATTAAAACTAGTTAAAAAGTAGTTAAATATGTTAATTAATTTTTAAATAGTTGGAGAATCGAAGCACAAAAAAATTTAAAACAAGAATCACGTCGTTTGGACACTTAGAAAAATTATGCCTAGAAAACCTCCCGTACTTGAAAAAATTTTGGGGTGTTAAGAAAAACCTGCAATTTAAGTCTCTGAAACTGACCAACACGCGCCATGTGGCATGTCTAGAGTGTGCTGGCAGCTGATTCACCGCTCAGTGCTGATATGGTGCTGACTGGCGCTGATCTGACACTAAGTTGGTGCTGACATGGAATTTAATTTTTATTTATTTTTTTAAAATTTAATTTTTTATTTTTTTCCAAATTTCCACTAAGGGCCAACAAACACCTTTGACCAGCTTTGACTTGAGTAAAGTAGATCAAATGTATATTAATTTGACCCTATGGGTTCTACAACCAATAATGGTATAGTATGCATGCAACCAATCCATCCTAAGAATGACATCAAAATCAACCATGTCTTTGGTCTTCTTCTTTTTCAAGAACACTTCAAGATCTTCAAGAACTCCTAGAACATCAAGAACACATACTAAATCCCAACACCTTCAAATCAACTTGGAATCGGCTCAAAATTTAGGATTAGCTTCCCCTTGACACAGAGAACAAACCCCAATGATCCTTAACCTTCAATTTCTTCCCAATAAAAAAGACCCACTTTCAAGATTTGAAAAGTTTGAATACTTAAAATCCTTCAATGGTAACATCACTTTCACAACTCCAAATTGAATGAAATTTGAGATTTAGGATAAAAAAACACCAGCGAACAAGAATCTAGTATCAAAAATAACAAATCAAATAAAAATATTTTATTTTTGGATTCTTGAGTGGATCAAAATTTCAAGACCTAGATTTGTGAAAACAAACCTAAACCTAAACTCTTGATACCAAATGATAAAGATAAATAAGAACAAAAGAGAAAAGGGAACAAAATAAAAGGATATGTGAATTAAATTCAAACTATTAAAATTATGGGCAAAAAGGGACTAAAATCCTCACCTCTCAATTGGTTTCAACAACCCAAATAAAACCCTAGCAAGAAAAATTAAAGGAAACCAAGAACCATAAATAGATAACACTTTAATGAATCAAGCAAATAAGTCAACTAACAATTCCAAGAGTTCACCCTAATTACTTACTAATTACTCATTAAGAAGATATTAAACTTTGAGGATTCAATATTCAACATAGTCTAAGTCTTCCAAATACTAAAATATGACTATTTATACTAAGTAAATAAAAGAAGATATTTTCTTTATAATTTTACCCTTAATGCGTAAGGGCCTTGTTTCGGTGCCTTCTTTTCAAATCCTTGAATTCAAGTAGTAGCCATTTGCACACATGGACTCTTTTCTTCCATCTCCTTACTTTGATAGACCTTCCAAATATTGTAAGCCTTTCTTTTGTGACCCTAAAGCTCCTCTAATGCTTCCTTTTTTCATGAACATTGCTTGTAGGTCTTGGAAATCTTCTGCTTGACTCCTTGTGAATTCTCTTGAGGGGTATATTCAACTCATATTGATGTCATTTATGCTCTGCATGTTATCAGAATAACAAATTCTTTAGGCCATAAATAATGTTGCCAATTTCTAAATGCCCTAATCAAAGCATACAATTCAAAATCATAAGGATAATAATTCATAGTAGCATAGTTTAGCTTTTAACTACAATAATCAATGGGCTTTTGGTCTTGCATTAAGACGGCTCCAATGCCTACTTTACTGGCATCACATTCCACTTCAAATATTTTTTCAAAATTGGATAATTGTAACAATGGAGCGGAACTAAGCATGTATTCAAGGTCTCAAAGGCCTTTTGAATTATCTTCGTTAAGTGACCGGCGATGATACTAAATCCTTTGGCAAACTGCCTATGAAAACTAGCCAATCCATGAAAGCTTCGGACATCACTTATGGATTTTGGAGTTGGCCAATTCTTAATAGCATCTATCTAAGACTCATCAACCTCAACGCCCCTTGCACTCATAACAAATCCCATAAAACAACTTCATCAAAATAAAATGAACACTTTTCAAGATTAGTATAAACAAATAGCATCTATCTTAGATTCATCAACCTCAACGCCCCTTGCACTTAAAAAAAAAGCCCAAGAAAACAACTTCATTAACATAAAATGAACACTTCTCAAATTAGCATAAAGTTGTTCCTTTCTAAGCACATGAATAACGCATCTCAAATGATTTATATGATCAGTCATGGCTTTGCTATGGACCAAGATGTCATCAAAGTAGACAATAACAAACTTCCCTATGAAGGATCTCATCACATGGTTCATGAGTCACATAAAAGTACTAGGAGCATTAGTGAGACCAAAAGACATCACTAACCATTCATATAGACCAAACTTGGTCTTGAATGATATTTTCCCTTCAACACTGGGGTGCATCCAGATTTGATAATAAACATTCCTAAGATCAATCTTTGAAGATACACAAGAACTATTGAGCTCATCAAGCATATCATCTAACCTAAGGATGAGATGATGATACTTTACCATGATTTTGTTGATGGCTTGACAATCCACACACATGCCCATGTTCCATCCCTCTTTGGAACCAAAATAACAGAAAGACACATGGACTTAAGCTCTCTCTCACATAAGCTTTGTCGAGGAGTTCCTCAACTTGCCTTTGAAGTTATTTGGTGTTATCTGGATTGCTTAGGTAATTCGGTTTGGCAATTGAGATCATGACACGAAGTCAATTTGCTGCTCAATACCTCAAAGTGGAGGTAATCCACTAGGAAGTTCCTTTGGGAAGACATCCTCATATTCCTGTAAAAGAAGAGAAATAGAATAAGGAAGAGAAGAAAGAGATTGGTTAGTATGTAGCATACGATCCCTATTTATGATAAGGATTGATGGTCTTTTTGTTTCAGCTTCCTCTCTTTATCTCCTTGTTCCTATCCAACAACACCTTTTTCCCTAACTCTTCTCTTTTCCTCCATCTTTTCATCCTCTATTTCCACATGTTCCTCTTCATCTTCTTTTTCTCCCACAATTCACTTATCTTTTGATACACTTCATTGACTTGAGAGGGTGACATATGATGAAGGACATACTTATGACCATCCAATACAAGTGAATACTTGTTGGATCTACCATCATGCTTGGTTAGATAGTCATATTGGCAAGGTCTCCTGAGTAACACATGACAAGCTTGGATTGGGACCACATCACATAAGATCTCATCTTATACTTCCCAACTTGAAATTTGATCAACACTTGTCGTTGTATTCTCAATTCTCCACATTCACTCAACCATTGAAGCTTGTAAGGCATAGCATGTTCCATGGTAGGAAGTTTCAACAATTCCACTAATGTGGTGCTAGTAACATTGGCACAACTTCCACTATCAATGATCAAGGAACATACATTACCTTTGATGAGGCACTTGGAATGGAAGAGAATTTCACTTTGACTTGGATCATCCATGACCTTGCTAATTATAACTCGCCTCACCACATACATTGGTATGATGAACTCTCCTTCTTAAGGCCAAGCTTTATCAATTGGATTTTTCCTCATCAACCCATTAGGAATGGCTACATTTCTCCCTTCACATGGATCTTGTTCCTCACCATCATCATCATCAAACTCATTTTCATCTTGGAGCTCATCTTCACAACCTTCTTCTTGATCCACCTCTTTAACAAGGTACAACTCTCCTCCTTAGACTAGGACATTCAATCGATTAGGACACTCCCGCATCATGTGACCCCATTCTTTACATTTTGACATTGAATGCTATTAGGGTACTTGATTAGTTCTTTGTTACCTCCTTTTCTCGATGGATACTTTGGCGCATCGCCTTTCTTATCATAAGTCTTCTTAAGATTCTTGCCTTTGTTCCATCCCGAAGACATTTGAGCTTTTTCCTTGTTCTTACTCCAAGAAATAGAAAATGACATACCTTTGTACTTAGATGACTTTTCTTCCTTGATTTCTATATCTATCTCATGGGTTGCTTCAAAAATGTCATTCAAACTAGCAAACTTGTGAATTGCCATCTTAGAAGATATATCTTTGTTCAAACCTACATTGAAGCGAATGACGGCATGCTATTCATTCTTATTGTACTCTAGCTTCAAGATCAAATTTTAGAACTCATTATAATAAGCTGCTACACTCTTGTTTTCTTGCCTCAAACTGTATAATTTGGCAAGCAACTTTTGCCTATACCTTTCCGGTACATATTTGACTCTCACAGGGGCTTTCAAATTGATCCATGTTGGTGGTAGTCCTCCTTGAAGAACTAGATGGTGTCTCTTCTTGTATTCCCACCATATAATTGCACACCCTTCAAATTGAGCAATAGCAAAGCAACTCATCTTAACCTTGGTTAAGTCATTAACTTAAAAGATGCACTCACAAAGTGACTCCCATTCTAGATAAGCATCGGAATTGCATTCTCCTTTGAAAGTTGGGATATTAGTCTTTATAGAGTTGGTTTCTATAGCACGACCTCCATTTCCACCTTGGTCAATGTTATGTTGATCTTTTTGAGGTTCAAAATGTTGGTAACCTAGCTCTTCTCCAAAATCTTACGATTAGTTCAAATAAGGTCTTCTTCTTGGTGGAATTAGACAAAATCTACCTCCACGACCTCGATGTCCCATTTGTCCTCTCGACATATGTCTTTGGACATCTTTCCATGGTTTCTCTTCACCTTCACCTTCATACCCCTCTTGGTAATCTTCATCTCTTACTTCCTTGACTTGGATTGATTGGTGTTGGGCTTGGGGTGCTTGGAAGGGTGGATTTTGATTTAGTGGTGCTTAATAAGGTCGATATGGTGGTATGGTATTGTAAGTATTGGTGTTAGGTTTTACAGGTGTTGGATTGAATAATTGATAGAAGGTTTGGGGAGTCATAGTAGGAGAAGAAGGATGTTTAGGACCACCTGTAGAAGCTCGATAGTGTGCTGACTGACCCAGAAATTGTGAGACTTTACTGATGCTAAAATCAAGTTTCTAGAGGTGTATGACCCATGGGGAATGCTTGTGTATAGCTTTGTATGGCTTAAGGAAGGATTTTAGACTTGGTGGCCATCCAGGGAACCTCCCACGAGCCGTGATCCTCACCAGGGCCCTTGGAATACGGCTCGTTAAATAATCCATGGGCCGTAAAAGCCACTCGTAAACAAGAAAGATCCATTACATGAGTTTCTAAGCCTATCACAACGGACTCCAAATGACTTTTTCAACAAACATCTTACCATCATTGAAGCAAAACACACACATTCACATGATTTCCATACCACAACCAATACCCCCAACATGTTCTACAACACATATACCCAATCGAAAGTGATTAAGCATATTTATCCTACAATTCCCACCACTTATGATTGATTTCAAAAAAATTACGCACCTATGTCTTCACCCACCAATTTTCACACAATATTAATCAACACACATGGGGGTGATTTAATAGGCACCAAAAACTATTCAAACATTCACACAAGGCAAAAGTGCCCAATTTTGGATTTTAACAAACATTCATACATGGGCAACCTAATTTCAATTAACATATATTAACATCAAACAATGGTTTTGTGTTCAAACTACTATTCCCATCATGATTTTCCAAGTCAATCACACAAGTAAAGGCAAATTAAGGATTTTAAATTGACCAAAAACTTACCAAGATGTGTGATTAAGTTGTAGAAGATAAAGGAGGTGAATTGGCACTAAACCCTAGGTTGCTAGAAAGTCACCAAAAAATGGGGTCTTTGTTACCATTGGTGGTCGGATTAATGAAGGGGAGGGTTGGCTGGGTTATTTTTGTAAATTAGGTTATGAATGAGGTCAAAATAATTTTACCCCATTATTTACACCTTGACCGGGTCAACTAAAAGTTAATGGGCTTGGACTCTATGAAACCCCAATTATGGGCTGGAGAGTGTTTTATAGCCCCTAAACCATGGTTTCGTAGAACATCCAAATCCTAGATTTTATGATTGGGTTTCACGAACAAGTCAACGAGTCATAAAGTGATTTATGGCTCGTAGAATTGGTCATAGAGACCTCAACACTTAGAAAATTTTTAGAAAACTCATGTGGGGTTCACGAGCCCCATTCATGACCTGTAGATTTATCTACGAATCATAAAGTTGGCTCGTAGATTGGAGTACACAATTTCATTGCTTATTGGAAATCTCTACGAGATGGGGTATGGGTCGTAAAAGTGTTTTACGGCCCATAGACCCATTCATAGACATACTTCCTGATGCTTTTCTGAGTAAAAAATGGTTGATTTGGCCCTGTACCTGCATATTCTTCATATAACACATTGTTACCCAATATGCAACCAGCCAAATATCCAAAATTACAAGAAAATAAACTACATGTGAATCTAAAAATTGAAAATAAACCTATAACTACTCTATTACATTAAAAAGCTTGGGTTGCCTCCCAAGTAGTGCCTGACTTTTTGTCGTGATATGACTTAGACAAATTGGTTACTCAGACTTCACCAATTGCCTAAACTTCACTCTTTAAGTCATCGGGACGCTTCATGGACTGATAGATATTGAAGATGACCTCTATGTTGTTCAATTTAAACCTGAGTTGAATGGCTTCCATATCTACTGGTGCTCGCCAAGTGGCTAAGAATGGTCTTTCCAAGATGTTTAGGATGTCAAAGTTGACTTCGCAATATAGGATCACAAAGTCTGTGGGGAATATAAACTTCTTAACATTAACCAGCACATCTTATAGTATCCTTATAGGCTTCTTCAGTGTATGATCCACCATCAATAATTGCATGCTCATCGGAGAATGAGCTCTTGATCCAAGGTTCTTGTAGACTGCAAAGGGCATCAGGTTAATGCTGCACCTAGATTATATAGTGCCCTTGCAAACTCTACATCTCTAATGGTTCAGGGTATGGTGAATGTCACGCCCCAAATCCCATTAAGGCGGACCGACACCCGTTGCCGATAAGGCTCGGGAGAACCAACCTATATCTATATGTTACCTATACATATTATAAAAAGTACAACTCATAACCACACTTTAGTTTACATAGTCTACAAAGCCTCTACACAAGGAACAAATTTGATAAGGGTCGGGACAAGCCCATCTCGACCAGTTATACAGTACACAAATACAACTCTAGACATACAAAGCTCCGAAGCAACCTGAAGCTTGGTATTAGCTGTATAATATCCTATACTCTTACTGAGGAGATCTATTAGCACCTGTACCTGCAGCATGAAATGCAGGTCCCCCGTAAGGGACGTCAGTACGAAATAATGTACTGAGACTGATCAGGGGTAAACTGTATCGGGTTTGTTCCTATGCTAGGCTAGTATTCTAGCCCCCTCAGGCTGCCCCCCTGTGATAGGATCGTCCCTATGCTAGGCTAGTAATCTAGCCCCCTCGGGGTGCCACCTATTTATAAACAATGTACTTTACCTTTTAATTACCTTTGAGATGATCTTTTAGTTGTCATATTATTTGAGCTTTGGAACTGTATAGGCAGCATATGAGATGTAGATAACCATACAAGACAATATGATAATGAAAAGAGTATGTTACACAATTAATGAAATTAAGATGAAGGAATGATCACACTCATCCTCCTCTTCAACTGTATGCTCATTTGGCTCAGTTGAGGATAGGTACAAGACAAAAGTACCATTCACTGCTTTACAAAAGAGGTAAAACAACACATGTAGTTTATTTGCTAGAACGATTCTGCCCATTTTGGTATTCAAGTATATATACATATGTGAAGGTGACTATGTATGGGAGCATTTGCATTCTAGCTATATCCATATCTTTATTCAAGGAAGCACATACCCCTCGGTGCCTTCTGGAAGTACTAGCATGGGTGCAGAAGTTAGCTTATTCTTTCCATGGAGGGATCTATTTTTCATGCAAAATGAGATGAGCTCAAGTATCCTTACATACCTTATTATTACCTTGAGACAACCTGTTCAATTGTCGATAGTCAATACATATTCTTAAGGTTCCATCCTTCTTACATACAAATAACACTGGCGCACCCCAAGGGGATACACTAGGTCTGATAAAACCCTTCTCCAATAAATCTTTTAACTACTCCTTTAATTCACGCAATTCTGCCGGGGCCATTCTATATGGAGGAATAGAAATAGGTTGAGTATCTGGAAGTAAGTCAATACCAAAATCTATCTC
>DF363214.1:29939-40635 GCA_000787875.1 Solanum virginianum
CAACTATGTAAAGCCTTGATAAATATTCATAAATAATCATAAAATATATGAATAACAATAATTTAAGGAAATACCAATTAGTATGCAATTATACATAAATCAAGGATTGAAAATTCGTAATTCTAAATTTAGATTTTTCGAAGAGGACTTCTTGGTTGAAAGGAAACGAATCAAACCCACATACCTTGCTTGATAAGCCTTGAGAAGATGAAGAGACTTGGTGGAGATTTTGAAGAATACTTAGCCTAAGTGTTGAGAGAGTTTTTGGAGAGCATTGTAGATTAGGGGATTTTGTTTCTTTGAAGAGTAATGTAGAACTAAGTAGAGGGGGGTTATTTATACTGATTTGGGGGGGGGGGGTATCAGGGTCATTTAATCACTAAAAAGTGGTAAAAAAAATGTATGGAGAAAAGGGCATAAAATCAGGTGGTGTAAAGGGGCTTTTTCACTCACTTTTAAAAAGAAGAAAGATGCCAAATACAAGGGAGTGGGCATGGGACCTAGGTATGGCAGCATTATCCTTTCCCATGGTGTTATGGAATGGTATGGTATGGCCTTACGTCATCCTAAGGGCATGCCAAAGGCTTCCCATACAATCCATATAACAATGGCAAAAGAATTACTCCCAAACAAGTCAATTACGCAACCTTCACATATACCTTCATTTCAAATAATTCCGAATGCAAAACAAACTTCATTTTTAGTCTTAACTTCACATAACATTGCCCCCAAATATTATACCAAGGATAAACCAATCGCCCTTCCAAGACCACCTCAACAATCACATAACTAAACTAAGCTAATCACTAAGATAACCTTCCTTTCAAATTTTACTTAACTCAATAGGAATTTACTTGAACATTATCTTTTCATGCAAGTATAGGCTTAAAAATACCAGGTACATTACAGTGCGGGCTCTTCTCCCTCTGGTGTTAGACATGATCTAGCATAGGAAACGACAATCCTTAGGGGAAAAAACCTTACTTCAACTTCTACAATACGACATAGAGCAAGAAGAAGGGAAACATTTCCCTAAACGCCTCATAACCCCTTACTCATACTTGTGGTGCACAACACAACCATGAACAAGAATCTAATTGATGCGGTGTGTTAAACTTCAAGGATTTAACAAGCTAGTTCTCTGATACCAAGTTTGTCACGACCCAAACCTAGGGCTTAGACGTGACACAATGTAAGGGGAACTCGAAGAGACCCCAAACAAGCGTCTTAGAACATCACTACACATCCTTGGTCTCGAAGCAATAAAATAGCAACAAAAGAGAAGAAATAGGTATAATCGAGGCTAAGGGATATCATTCATATCATAATAACAAGAGTGAAGAGAGAGTCAATGCTCAAAACATTACACATGACATGTCCAACTATACCATTAATACATAGATAAGAATGGGGGCCAAGACAAGCAACTGAGCTCACCCTCATAGTCAACATTTACATAAAAGAAAGGTAGTTCTAGAACACAGTAAGATATCATAAGCAACGTCCCTGAAATGGAGGACTCACCAAAAAGCTTTAGTGGAAGGGTACTAGTTATAGGGATCTTAAATTTAAATTTTAAAATAGATCTTAGATTCATAGCCCAAAACATAGTAAAATAGTCATATTTCATAAACCCCAACATAGTGTGTAGTGAATTTCATAATAAATAAGACCCATGAATAAATCAACTTTAAATCATGCAATTTTGAGAGCTTAGGCATCATGAGTAAAAGGAGCCCATGAAATAAACCCACATATCTTAGCTTAGGAGGTTAACTTGATGAAGATTGGAGATGGAGACTTTGAGCTTGAATGAGAATCTTAAGATCCGAATGAGTTTGAGACTTGAATTTAGGAGGTGAAATATTGGCTAAGTGTTTGAATGAGTATTGGTTAATGTCTTGAATGATATGAGGGTGAAATATGACTAAGTATAGGTATTTTCACACATGGGAACTCTTAGGCCTATGACTCAAAAGCCTTGGATCGGGCTTGAAAAACTACCAACAAAATGTACTGTGGCGCGCCCTTGGTGCGTCGCGCCAGGGGCGCGAAAAGCTCTCTGGAAATCGCATTTTGCATTTTTTGAATTTTGACATAGTTGCCCTTAAATCGGGGTTAGACCCATTTTCGGATCAATTTGACCTCCTGAACAAGAATATGAAGTCGGATTTTTGATATCGCGCATGAATTTTGAGATATATGGAGATTACGATTCTGGACACTTCCAAGGCACATTTTTGGGTACTTTTTGGGATTGTTTCAACGAAGCTTTTCACGGTTCATGAAAGCGCACTATCCCAGCCCAGACAAGTTCTGTGATGTTGAACATAACTTCTTACTCTGAACTCGAAATAGGGTGAAATCATATGCGCTGGAAAGCTAATTCAACGAACTACAATTTCATAGGTCGTAGGCTGCCCAGTTTATTTTATGGTAGGATATATGACAATTTAAAGTTGAACCTTTTATTGGTTCATGTGAAAAGCTTAGCCAATGGAATTCCTTTGAACTTGGCTTGACGAAGGAGACCTATGATGACCCTTAAGCACATAAATAATCTTGGATTGAAGGCTTAAAAGTGAATTTAGCTTGAGCTTGAAGGTTTCATGGAAATCCTCCGATTAGAGCTTGAAAAGAGGATTCAGAAGCGTTTGAGTGAGTGAATGAGAATCTAAGTATTATAAGAAGAATTAATAGTAATGAATGAGTATAATCTGATTTAGGGGTTTAGGATAGGTGAGAAATTCATAAATGACCCTCAGAATTAAGGGTGTAAAAATGAGCCCAAATGTTGGTAATCTACCCAACCCGCCCAAAATTTTATGGGTTGGGCTCAAGATAATTTTTATTGGATTGAATCCCAACTCATATAGAAAGAATCCTCAATTGAGCCCAATTTAATCTCCAATTAGAACCCGTTCTAAGACTCTTTACTTGTATTGATGTAATGTATGTTTTCTATCTATTTTTATATTTTCTATGTAACTTTTTATTTTCATTTATTGAGTTGAAATTGAAGTTGTGATTACAAAAAATAAGTAATAATATGTTAGAATTATTGAGATTGGGCGGGCCAAATTGGGTGGGTCATGACCCAATCCAAATTTTATCCCATTTGAGCCCAATCCATTTGAGCCCAAAGTAAATTTAGGCAGGTCATAACCCAACCCAATTTTTGTTTCAACCTATTTTAACATTCTCATTTTCAACCCAACCTGCCCATTTGATGGACCTAGAATGAACAAAAATTATGTGAAAACCATTATTGAAATGAGTTTTAAAAGTTGTCAGGGGTCCCGTCAAAGAGCCACGGCTCATGTGAAGCCACACGACCCATGCGAAGCTGCATAAGTCATAAACAAGCATATCCCCATGGGTCACACACCACCAGAAACTCAATTTTTACTCACCAAAGGGGTCTCACAAAGTCCAAGTTCTTACATCATCTCCCCCTTGGGAACATTCGTCCTCGAATGAGCTAGAACATGGCTTGAAAGGCATGACTTGATCATGAAACATTTCAAGATAAGGACACAATGCAATACTAATCACTTGAAAATCATAAAGTCATTAAAATTAATGTCAAAGCATCTTATTAAATCATTGTCGTGCACATATATGCATGTCATGTCATAAAAGCATAAGAGTAAAAGAATTATGACCATTTAGAATAGGAAGAACCTAATACCTTAGACTTGAGTAGATTAGAAAAAATAGGGGTTTCATTGCATCATACTTGATTCCACTTCCCACATAGCGCTTTCAACATATTGGTTCCTCAAAGCACTTAAACCAAGCAATACCTCATTACGAAGTCCTTTTTTCACCTAACTAAGATTTTAACCAGAACCTCTTCATAAGTGATAAAGATCAAACAAGAAAGAAAGGGAAAAGGGAACAAATATAGAAGGATTAGTGGATTAAATTAAAACTATTGAAATTATAGGCAACAAGGGACTAAAACTCTCACCTCCCAATTGATTTTAACAACTCAAATCAAACCTTAGACGGAAAAATTGAAGGAAACCAAGAACCACAAATGGGCAACCTTCAATTAACCAAGCAAACAAGTCAACTTACAATTCTAATAGTTCACCGTAATTACTCACGAGTTACTCAACTAAGAAGATACTACCAGTTGAGAATTTAATATTCAACATAGTCTAAGTCTTCCAAATGATAAAATAAGGCTATTTATACTAAGTAAATAAAAGAAGACATTTTCTTTACAATTTTACCCTTAATGAGTAAGGGCCTTATTTGGTTGCCTTCTTTTCAAATACTTCAATTCAAGTAGTAGCCATTTGCACATATGACCTCTTTCCTTCCATCTTCTCACCTTGATAGACCTTTCACACATTGTAAGTCTTTCTTTGGTGACCCTCACACTCCTCTAATATTTCCTTGTTCATGAACATTGCTTGTAGGTCTTGGAGATATTTTGCTTGACTCCTTGTGAATGGTCTTGAGGGGTACATATCACTCATGTTGGTGCCATCTCTACTTTTCATGTTATAATCCTCCCCTTTTTGAAAAGGATTCGTCCTCGAATCCAAAGATTCACCTACAACACAAGGATTGAAAACATTATGAACATTATAGTCACTTGACAAGTCAATCATGTAGGCATTGTCATTGATTCTCTTGAGTACTTTGAAACGTCCATCTCCTCTTGGGCTTAATTTTTCTTTCCAAATATGTGAAAACCTCTCTACCCACACCCAATCATTTTGGTTGAAGAGTACTTCCTTTCTCCCCCAATTCTTTCGAATAGCCACCTCAGAATTGTTCTTTTCAATTGCCTCTTTAACGTTGGTATGAATGCTCATCATCTCCCTTGCCCTTTGCTTGGAATCTAGGCTGAAAACCATTACTAGAAAATGGAGTCATGGTTAGTGGAAACAAAGGTTTTAAGTTATAACATGCCTCAAATGTAACATTCCAATAGAGGAGTGGAAAGACTGATTATATGCAAATTCAATCAAGGGTAAACAGTCTTCCCAAGTAGTTGGGGTTACTCTAATTATGCACCGAAGCACACTTCCAAGAGTCCTATTGACTGCTTCAATTTATCCATCCATTTGAGGGTGGCAAGAAGTAGAGAACATAAGTATGGTACCAAGTGTACTCATAGACTCTTCCAAAAGTGACTAAGAAATTTGAAATCCCTATCACTAACAATGGTTTGAGGGACTCCATGCAATTTAAGAGCATTGATGACAAATAAAGATGATACATAAGATGCATTATCACATTTATGGCATGGAATAAAATGAATCATGTTAGAAAATCTATCCACCACTACCACAAATATGCTATCATGTCCTAGGAAGGCCCAATATAAAATCCATAGAGATGTCCATCCATGGGCCACTAGGAGTAAGGAGAGAGGTGTACTTACCAAGAAGTCAAGGTAGTCACCAGCATAAACCTCCTTGATAGGGCATTCACTACCATGTTTTCCTTGCCTTGCTTGTCATATTACTGCAAAAGAGAAGAAACATAATAGGCAAAGTGCTAGTATTTTGGTTAGCATGCAATAAAAGATAGGCATTTGGAACTTCCACTATCCCTCTTTGCTTCCGCCACCTTTATTTTCTCCTGAAGCTCCTTCATAGCCCGATAATCCTCACTCGCTTGGTATAAAGCGAGAGGTGCAAAAACATACTTTCTACCTTTAATCACAAATGTGTATTTGTTTGATCTTCCTTGGTGCACAATATCCCTATCAAATATCCATGGTCTTCCCAACAAAATATGACATGCCAACATGGGTACAACATTACAAGTCAATTCATCATTGTACTTACCCACACTAAATGAATGCTTGCCTGTTTGAGGACTCTCATTTCTCCACTCTCATCAAGCCATTGTAGCTTGTAAGGGCTAGGGTACTTTGTTGTTGGAATTCCCATATGTTCACTAAAGAACTACTCACCAGATTAATGCAACTTCCACTATCAATGATTAAAGAACACACATTATCTTGAATTTTGCACCTAGAATGAAATAGATTCTCCCTTTGATCAACCTCTCCTTTGGCAACGGGTCCCATAATTCTTCTCAAAACACATGAAATATTGGAATTCACCTTCAAGTCTTCCTCATTATCAAGTAAAGATTTTTCTTTCACCATGAAACAAGCAAAATTGACCCTCTCATTTAACCTTTCTTCTTCATTTTCTGAATCATCTACCTCACTATCATTTTTTTCATCACCATCTTCATTATCTTCAATCTTATACCATCTCGAAGAGTAACAATCGTCCTCCTATTAGTACACTCACTAGCAACATGTCCTATCCCTTGACATCTAAAGCATTGAATTGTAGAGGGATGAGGAAAGTTAGGTTTAACACACTTACGTCCTTGTGGTTCCTCAATTGCCTTGGATTTGTGATCAAGCTTGACTTGAGTAGCTTGACCACCACCCTTCGGTTGCTCCTTGAAGATGTTGTTTTCTAATTATCTCGACCTTTGTCCTACGCTGAAGTTGAAGAACCTTGGCCTTGTATGACTTTCTTCTTTGAAATCCTCTTCTACCTTTGAGGCATTATGAAAAGCCGCTTCAAGAGTTTCATAGTGCTTAAGCTTCAATGGTTTCAAGATATCATACCTCAAGTTGGCCACAAATCATATCACCGTACATTGCATGTTCTCTTCCATTTTAGACTTCATTCTCAAGTTCTCAAACTCATCATAATACTCTTCAACACTTTTGGTACCTTGCCTCAATATAAATACCTTCTTGAGTACCTTTTGGTAATAGTTTGGAGTCAAGTATCTCAACTCCATAAGTGCAATCAACTCTTGCCAAGTCTTGATCATTCCTCTCCGCAAACCTATTTCCTCTATTTCCCATCCTATCTCCTCTATATCCCATCCTATCTCCTCTATACCCATAATCTCAGCCTCCCATGCCATGATCCCACCCCAATTCTCGAGGTCGGACTCCTTCCCTTTGTACTCATAGGTATCCCTACCCCCATGCTCTAAAAACTCATCATTATTGAGATCTCCATACATTTTATCATAGAGAGGATTTTAATATTGGTAATCTTGGTAGGGAATTTATGGTACATTTAGTGGAGGTGATGGGTGACATGTATTAGAAAATGCATTTTGGAATGGAGTTTGGTAATAGACTTGGTTCGCCATAAAAGGAAGATTCTCTTATGGAGGGTGATAGGGTTGTGGGTTTGGGTGTGGTGTAGCTTGTCTTGGATGGTTTGGATTATTGTTCATTTGGAAAGTGGGGTTTTGGTAGATCCGGGTTCGGCTTTGTGGATGAAAACATAGATTATGGGCTTGTCCCGGGATAATGGTAGCGGAATGCATCGATGCCATCTTTATCTCCTCATTTTCGGGTTGAATTGCTTTTCCTCAATTCTCATTCTCCACTCGTACCAACCTTTCCTCCATACCTCCTATCCTTCCATTCATTTCCGCTATTTGCTTGGAGATGTAAGCAAGAGTTTCCATGATGTTTTTTTAACCTTCCCCAATTGAACTTGTATTAGACATGATACCTAAACACTGAACAAACAAGATTAGTAGCAAAAGCTTCACATCGCTCGTATGTAACTCTCAATGCACCTTCTATGGCGTCGTCTCAAAATTGATAGTGAACTAGATCCACTCAATAAATTCAAGGTCACCTATCCTTTATGGTTGAGTGGATTCTTATGAATCTTGAAAGAAGGATGACTCAAACAAAGCTTAGGAACATGAATGAAAGAAGAAAAACTAGAAGAAAGAGGCACAAGAAATATCGGACTCAAAAAACTAAGTAACAAAAATAGAGGAGATTACTTGTTTTTACCTAATTTGAAGAATCGAAGGGATGATTTAATGTTTAGAAACTAGTTAACAAGTAATTGATATGCTAATTAGTTGTTAAATAGTTGAGGAATGAAAGAAAAATGAGTGAAAAAGAAGAAGAATTGAGTTTGGACACTTAGAAAAAAATTTGAAGCCTTAAGGTGTTCATGACTTGAAAGGGGTTTGATTTGATGATTTGATGATTAAAACTAATTAACAAGTAGTTAAAGATGATAATTACTTGCTAAATAGTTGGAGAATCAAAGAACAAAAATTTTTAAAAAAGAATCATTTCGTTTGGACACTTAGAAAAAAATTTATGCCCAAAAAACCTCTCATACTTAGAAAAATTTAAGGGTAAGAAAAACCTGCAGAAAAGCCTCTGAAGTTGAGCCTCACGCGCCACGGGTGCGTTTGGAGAGGGCCTAAACACTGAGTCACCTGCTGGCGCTGACTTGGCACTGACGTGAAAATTAACAATTTAATAATTTTTTTAAATTTTTTTTAAAAAAATTCTTGATTTTTTAAAAAAAAAATTCACTAAAGGCCAATGAACACCTTGACCAGCTTTGACATGAAAAAAAAAGATCAAATGTACCTTTTGGTCTTCTTTTTCTTCAAGAACACTTGAATATCTTCAAGAACAAATGTACCTTTTGGTCTTCTTTGGCCAATGAACACTTGAATAACACCTAGAACACCAAGAACACACACTAAATCTCAACGCCTTCAAATCAACCTGGAATTGGCTAAAAATTTAGGATTAGCTTCCCGTTGATATATATAACAAACCCCAATGATCATTAACCTTCAATTTCTTCTCAATCAAAGAATCCACTTTCAAAATTTGAATGCTCAAAACCATTTAATGGCAACTTCACTTCCACAACTCCAAATTGAATTAAATTTGAGATTTAGGCTCAAAAAACACTAGTGAACAAGAATCTAGTGTCAAAAACAACAAATCAAACGAAAAAATTTTGGTTTTTTTTTTAAATTTTGAATTTTTTTGCGTGGATCAAAATTTCAAGACCTAGATTTATGAAAACAAATCTAAACCTAAGATCTTGATACCAAATGATAAAGATCAAACATGAAAGAAAGGGAAAAGGGAACAAAGATAGAAGGATATATGGATTAAATTCAAACTATTGAAATTATGGGCAACAAGGGACTAAAACACTTACCTCCCAATTGATTTCACCTTCAATTAACAAAGCAAACAAGTCAACTAACAATTCTAAGAGTTCAGCCTAATTATACACTAATTACTCAACAAAGAAGATACTAGCATTTGAGAATTCAATATTCAACATAGTCTAAGTCTTCCAAATGATAAAATAAGGCTATTTATACTAAGTAAATAAAAGAAGACATATTTTTTTACAATTTTATCCTTAATGAGTAAGGGCCTTGTTTGGTTGCCTTCTTTTCAAATCCTTCAATTCAAGTAGTAGCCATTTGCACATATGACCTCTGTCCTTCCATCTTCTCACCTTGATAGACCTTCCACACATTGTAAGCCTTACTTTGGTGACCCTCAAGCTCCTCTAAAGTTTCCTTGTTCATGAACATTACTTGTAGGTCTTGGAGATCTTTTGCTCGACTCCTTGTGAATGTTTTTTAGGGGTACATGTCACTCATCTTGGTGCCATCTCTACTTTGCATGTTATAATCAAGACAAGTTCTCTTCGACCTCAACACCTTCCAAGGGCACGATCGAACTAAGATCACCAATCAACTTCCTCAACATAAAACACATGAAAAACTAGGTGAATAAAACTCATCTCCAAGGACAAATCCAACCTATAAGCCAAATTACTAATCTGCTTAACATAATCTTAGAAGGACTTACATACCAAGGACTTAGCTTTCCCTTTTTACCATAACGCATGACACCCTTCATAGATAAAACCTTTACATACAACCAATCACCGTTATCGAATTCAAGATCCCTTTTTCTAACATCTGAATAAGACTTTTAGTGACTTTGAGCCATCTTCAACCTCTCCCTAATCAACATCATGTCACAACCCAAGCCTAGGGCCTAGATGTGACCAGCGAATGGGGAACCCGAAGAAATTCCAAACAAGCCTGGTAGCACATCATTACACATCCTTGGTCGCGTAAGTAATAAAATATGACATTAAGAGATAGGCATAACAAGGAAAATGGGACTAAGTGTAAAATTCCATATCATAACATCAAGGAACAAGAGAGTCAAGACTCATTGCATAGATATATAACATGTCCAACAACACATCTACTACATAGATAAGAGTGGGAGCTAAGACAAACAAGCGGGCTCACCCTCATAGTCAATACATAACCAAAAGAAAGATAGTTTTAATACATAGCAAGAGATCATAAGCAACATCCCCGACCGTGGCCCCAACGGCCTGTCAATAGGATAGTGGATCATCACACCCTACCACTAGTGGTACCATAGTACAAACCCCCCGATAGGTTGATAGGTACAAACTCCCAACAAGGTTGGTAGATCATCGCACCCTACTACCCATGGTGCTGAGTACAAACCCCTCGATACGTTGACGGGTACAAACCCCCAACAATGTTACTCAGCGTGCAACCCCAGGGTAGGGCATCATCACATTCCAACATTATATAGAGATTACCATATACATGCATTTATTTAATAATCATTTCATCATCATATAGTCATTCAACTCATAAAACATGCATTGAACCTTCAATTACTCAAAAAAATCATAATCGAACATTTTATCAAACACTTGGAGTGTAGTGCTAGTGTAAAACCATGCAATTCAAGACTGAAATCATGCTAGAAAATTCAATGTAAAACCTTCAATAGATACTTGGTAACACCCTTAAGCAATATACATCAAAACCT
>DF363213.1:4319-25474 GCA_000787875.1 Solanum virginianum
TTTGATTTTCTTTACAAACTTTGTTTTCATTACTAGTTTTAATTTCTGGGTTTGAAAACTTGATTAGAATCTTTGGTGGTTATTGTGTTCACAAAGTTTTATCTACAAAAGTTTTGTTTTACAAAATATTTTTTTCTACAAAAGTTTTGTTTACTACAAAAGTTTTTGTTCAGAAGAAAAAATTTTTTGTTGTAAGTATTTTAAGTAATACATATTGAGGAACAACAGTTAATTCATTGAAATTTGAGAAGAAATTATAAGAACTGTATGGATGGATTGTGGTTGTGATAAGAATTAAATTGATGATATCTGGGATGAAGTTATATATAGGACTTCAAAAATAAAAAGTTTCTATGAAGATGAGGACTACAATTGAATAGTACATTTTCATTGCACAATAGAGAAGTAGTATGAAATTTCTCTTTGAATTGTAATAGAAGACCACCTATGTCGCTCCAAACTTCACAGCAATATGTAGACAATAGATAGCTAAAGTACAAGCGGATAAAGGTTTGTTTACTGCATATCAATATATGCCACTGGTGACAGATACCCAATATATATAGATTTAAGAAGAATGGATTGCTGCATACCAAAGTTCTTTCGCGAATCTCTTTCTCACAGTAAGAATCTAGTAATTCAGTTACCAACAAAACAAGCATGTGCCCTTAATAGGTTGTCACAAGTTCTGTACTCAAAATACTATGTTTCTTTTGCACTGCAGACTAATCCAATAGCCAAAAAAATGAACTTGTTAAAAGTTAACCACTTAAAAATATCGAGATATAGATGTATTACTTTATTGAGATATAGATATACAATCTCATCCAATCATTCGGAGTATGTCAAGACTTATATGAGAGTTTCTCTAATCGACAACTATCATTTATGAGCTGGTGATGATACGATGAAGCGATGTTATTATCACATCTATCCAATATCTTGTCAGGATAAAGGATATCCCATCAGTGGATCCACAAACAATAACATCAAGTCCTCTTTTTGGGACAATAGGAAAACATCCGATTTTACGATTCAATCCTCTCTTATGAACTACGCAGTTATTGAGTTTGAGTTGTTATTTACTCTCACTCAATTTGGTGCTCAATACTCCTCCTAAGACTCAACATACTCATATATAAGATATCCATCCTTCGGTTAACTCACTCAGTTAGTCTCATTGGACTTCTGTCAACTCAGTTCATCACATCAACTATCAATTATTGGGTTAGGAAGCTTCTTTTAGGATTAGTTCTTGACTCATTATTAAGACTTTCTATCATCCATCATTCAAACTCATAATATTTTGATACAAAAATAGAGTTAAAACATTTATGAATTTTGTATACTCTTAAGGCTCAAATCACACTCATTACCCATTTGAGTGCAATACGTAAACATAACAAGAATTCATTTTAGGGTTCTTGTAGAAAAACAAGATCATCTATTTCAAGTGTTTAATTCATAAGAACTATCATTTATGCAAGATTATATAGGAACACACTAGAATTTAAGAAAAGCTTTCAAGAAGCATTCATGGAAGACTCGATTCATGAACAATTCAATTAATCCGAGTTATGGGGCACATGGAAGAACATAATCCATGTTCTAGTTAGTCTTACATAACTGAAAGAGAAAAATCTATTAAAGAAACATTTGATTTGCACTTGAAGATAAAGAACCTTAGCCTCTTCTTTGGGAGAACTCTGAACATAAAAATCTAATGTTTTAAGGGGTTTATGCGTTAATGGGATCGGTTATTAGGCTATATGATAATATTGGGAAAGTTTAATTATGATTAAAAGGTAAAAAGATAACCTTTTGGGGAAGTCAAATAATCATCAAAATTGAAAAAAAGACATTTTGATGAGTTCCGACGGTCAAAACAATGGTCTAGGGGCCCATCGTCGAACCATTTGGCGGTACACCGAATGGGGACCCCTGGTCACCTTTTTTTTAAAATTGTTTTATTTACAGTTTCTCAGCCCCTCCGGAACATTTTGACCATACAAGTTTCAGTAAAAGGGTCACAAATTTTTACTCCAAATTTTGATTAAGGAGAAATCAGATGTGTTGGAAAGCTAATTCAAATATCTTTAATTTGATATATTATGAGTCTCTAACTCATTATGTGCTGAGAGATATGACCATTTAAAGTTAACCTTTCTATGAACTCATACTGAAACTTTGCCGATGAAAATGTTGACTTGACCTTGAGTGTCCCTTATGACCTCAAACCACATTCAACACACTTCAAATACTTAGGAAAGACCTTAACATGCATTCACAACTTGAGAGTTATTGGACCACCTAATTTCATAAAATTTTATATCGAAACTCAGTTGGTAAGGAGGTTTCATCTCAACTTTATGTTAAAGGATCTTTGGTTTTCCTACTATAGAATAAACTTTTATACCCATATTCAAGTTTAGAATCACTCAGTATGATCCCATGCACATAAGATGGAAATCTGAATCTTAGCTTAGAAGGTTTTAAAGTGTTACAAAAAATGTCTTTCACCATTTTTTAAAAATAATAATAATTATTTAATTATTACTATAATATTTAATATTTTAAAATTAATTGAAATTATAATTGTTAGAACTTTACATATTTGCAAGTGATATGACCTATTAATATCTAGTACTTTAAAATTGACTAAATATTACTTCTTAAATCATTTCTTATTTATTTTGGATAGAAAATCTCAATATTAGGCCTTGTTGAAAAATCTTGTAAAATAACTTCCAATTATAATTTGGACTCTCAAAACATTTAATGTAATTTTCTATTGTCAAAGTCATTTATTAGTTGGACCCTGCAAATATCATCATCAGATGAAATTCATTGCCACATGATATCAAAAATATGATTTTAACTTGAATTTGGATTAGCAATAGGTCTTCTAAAAATCAATTACAATCTGGAGTAAGTTACAAACATAAAATTATAGGACGCCAAAGTCAACTAATTATAGTTGTTAAATTTTTTTTTATCGGAATATGAATTCTTCTCTTATTTGAACAAGAATATTGTTTCAAATTCTCTACTATTTCAATTGTTATTTGACAAAGATTTTCTAAAGTATCAAATCCGATGTTATTTCACTTGGATACAAACAGTTTAGTCTATATAAAACATTTTATTAGCATATCGCATTCTGATGATTATTTGAAACACTAAAAAATCTTTTTTCAACCTTTTATTGTACGATTAGATATGCACCACATATATGCAAATTACATATAACCTGTAGTTTTTATCTCCTCAAGAGTTTAACTTTCATTTTTTGTTTCTTTTTGTAATACTGATCCGATTTATTGAAGTTTTCAATTTATTTTTATGTGTAAGATGATCTTACTGAATTGTTTTTATTTTACATCCTTCGATTGGAACATAGGATATGTAAAGCATAGAAAATTCAGTGTAACGAGTTCGAACTAAAGGTTACTGGTGCAGCTCCTCAAACCCTACTTTGTGAAATTTAACTGCATATGTTATTGTTACAACAACAATAACAATATACCTGAAATCTTACCAGTAGAGTCTGAGGAGGGTGAAATTTCACTTCTGTTATTAATTTTATTTTATTTATAAATGATGAGAAAAGTAAAGTTTTTAAAGAAAATGCACTCAAAATTTTTAATTTATAATATTAAGCTATATTCAGAAGTTAAATTATTGCTATTTTAAGATGAGTCTTAAATAAAAAGATTAACAACATGAGGAAAGATATTATGTTTTAACATATACTTATGTTTTTAAGTAGTTCTCAATAATATTTGCTTTAAATAGTTGTCAGATGTACAATAATTAATTCATTTTTCTGTGATTAAAAAAAAAATTGCACCCCAATCCTCCCACATTTAATATTTATGCTTTTGAAGATAAAATGTGTGTGATATTATTTAGACTTATCTCCGTATATTATAATTTTTAATTATGTTGAATGAAAAACTCCTTATTAAAAAAAAAAGCACATGAAAAATAAAAAAGATTAAACAAAAGAAAGGTACTAAACAAGAAAAGATACATTCGGCATTCCATGTCTAAGGCTGATACTAAAGGAGACCCAATTAACCAATCAGATTTCTCCATACTCTTTCACACCTATCTCTCTTATGACGTGGCATCTCTTTCACCATATAATATAATTTCCTTACATTTCTCAAATTCATATAAATAACGTCTAAATAATTATTCCTATTTTTCTCCACCATTAACTTCCCTTCTCCATAAATTCTCCCACTCTACTCAGAAAAAGCTATGGCGACTCAGTTCTAGAATTGCTCTATAACTCAAGTATCTGTATCTAATTACTACAAAAATGGCGAGTATTTCAGCTACACTTTCAACTGCAACTTTACCGGAACTCAAATTTCTATCTCCGATTTCGACTTCCAGAAGCTTCCGTGTACCTCTGCGGAGTCGAATTAAGGCGGCGGGGAAGAGAGAGGAGAACGCGGTGTTGGATGAGAAGGACGCGGAATTGTCGAGGAAAGTGAATGGTACTGGGAATGGGAACGGGAACGGGAGTGTGAAGAGAAGTGCTGATTTGAATGGTGTGTTGTTGGTGGATAAGTACAGTAATGGGAGTGTAGATATGATTGAGAGTGAAAATGAGAGTTTGGTGAAGTATGTGAATGGAAATGGAAATGGGAATGGTGTAGCGGGGGAAAGTGCGGAGGAGCTTGTGGAGGTGAAGGCGGAAGAGGTGGTTGAGAAGAGGAATAAGAAGAGTGTTGATGAGATCGGACAAGAGGAGGCTTGGTTTAAGAAGAATAAGAAAGTTGAGGTATATATGTTAACTTAGTTCTACTTGTTGCTTTAGCTTTTCATTTTCGTTTTTTGCATATTTAAATTCTCTTGTTTTAGTGGTGTGTTTTTGTTAGTGACTACGTGAATATAATGGTGACAGCTGCATAGACATTTGCTACATTGAATTCAAACCACTAACATTTTTGGGGTTAAGGCATCTTACCTTTTGAAAGAAGAAGAGCATTTTGAGGATGAGGTGTAGTTGATTGATACTGATTGTTTGTGAATGTTCAAGTCGAAGGGTGTTTGTGCACGTATATATATCACTAAATGTAGTTATTCTGGAAAAGTTCTACTTTTAGAATCTACTGTTTATTTTAAGTGCATTGTTATGTTAATTCCAAATTGATTTTTGAGTGACTGGCATTGGTATTTACTACAATCAGAATGAGTTCTATGTTTGGTGAATATTTGTTGTTTGAAAGAAGTCAATGACAGTTAGATAAATCTAGTGTGTCATAAATCTACTTGATCCTCATTCCCTTCTTTTACACAGTGAAAATCATTTAAATTGGTGTCATATTTGATGAATATTGTAATAACTGCACATCAATTCCAAACTTGTTCTTTTTCTTGATGAAGTTCAAGCCTGATGAACTTCTTGTTCTCACTTCATCTAATCTTCTTAAGACGAGAATTATCAACACATGACCGAAGATGTTTATTACTGGTCTTTTTGATGAAATGATGAAGTTCTCTTATTACAAGTGCAATATGTAGACCATCCTGTTTGAAGAGTTTGTGAGTTGACAAGTTCTTGGATTGGTTATATTAAAGCTTAGACTAACCAGGTCACTATGATCTCACATCTACTCAATTGCTGTAGTGGGAGATATAATGAGAACATGATGCATGAGGGGATTCAAAACTGGACCAGGAAGGATTTGGAGACTGTTTACAAAATGAATGTTAGGACCAGTAGTCGGAAAAGAAACTAAATGATAAAGAAGGATTTCATATGCTTATATAAAATATTGCAATTTAGCCTCTGTGCTTTAAGGGTTCTCGTGATCTCTGGTTCATTTCTGGATGGAAGCCAGATTAGTTGACGTTACTGAGTGGTTTTGCAGGTCTCTGTACCGCCTGGAGGCCGTTGGAACAGATTCAAAACATATTCAACAATTCAAAGGACTTTGGAGATATGGGGATCTGTTTTCACTTTCTTATTTAAGGCTTGGCTGAATAATCAGAAGTTCTCCTATCGAGGTTGGTCAATGACAAAACCCAATTTTTTTTTATAATGAGAAAATAATTGCCTCAGTGTATTGTTCCTAGCAACATGCTGGTAATATTCTTTTTTCAACATGTCAGAATGGCCAGGAACAAAACCCCATTGGCACCCCCCCCCCCCCCCCCCCCCCTCGGCAAGGAGTTTCCCGCAAGTGCATCACGGTTAATTCAGGTTTTACCCATTCCGGTGGCCCTCAGAAATTGTTTGCACCCAGTGGGCTTCGAACTTGGGACCTTGAAAGGGAGCAAACCCCAAGGCTCAAGTCAATTGCCACCAGGCCAACCCCTGAGGGTTAAGGAATGAAGTTTAATTCTACTTTAAAAAACAAAAGACTTTTCAAAATTCACTTAAACTGATCTACTTGAATAGCTTTTTAGCTATCCTGGACTATGCCTTGGAGAATTACTGAAGCTCTAAAAGCTGGGAGGGGGGAGGTGTGCTAGCTAAAGACAGAACTAGATGGAGAATTATCTCCGCTTTGCGATGGTGGGCAACCTGGAAAGAGAGGAATTCTAGGTGTTTTGAGATCATAGAGAACAGTATGCAGAAAGATAATCTTAACTGCATTTTGTTATTATATTTTTGGTGTAATCAAGTATAGTCAAATGAAACTGTTTCTATAATTGATGTTTTAGACTCAATATAGATTTAGAACAGTGCAGTTTGGAGTTCATCTGTATATAAGGTTTAGTACTACCAATGTACTACTGTGATATAATACAAAGTTACCAAGTCAAAAAAACAAAAAATAGCTTTTTAGCTATTCACATTTTTTGCTTCTTCAGTGAATTTTTCCTACATTGAAGATATTGTTATCAATCTGTATTATCAAAAAAAATAAAAATAAGAACATTGTCTAAAAATTATGTAAGAACAGAAATCGAGCCCACTGAATGCACAGTATGTCCTTAGTATGTCCTACATTGAAGATATTGGGATCCACAAACTGATGGAAAGAAAACATTTTACTTTTCCAAAAGTATAAGCTATTTATGCCGTTCTCATTGGTTGTTGTTATTCCAACAGGCATTGCAGGACATCAACTTCCTAGCGAGTCCAAATTATCCCGTTTCATGTAGTGATATTTCTTCTTTATATTGATGACCCCGACTATGCAATAGTAAAGCTGATCACCATGATGATAAAGAATCTATTTTCCATCATTTCCCAGCTTTATACTTAGTTTTGATCTATTTTCCCCAGATTTTACAATAATAACCTATCTATAATTGTTGATAGCAAAGCAGCGACTGATATGCTAGAGACTCCCATCATACGAAATGGGTACTGAGGAGGCTAGGTTAGCCAAAAGATGGCTAATGTTTATTGCAACTTCAAAAATTCATCAATTGCCACCCTATTCTGTTATGCTCAGTGATAATACAAAAAAATACTCCTTACTGTAACTAATACAAAGAGCTGCTTCATGTAGGTGGAATGACAGAAGCAAAACAAGCTGAGCGGAGAAAGGTCCTAGCTAGATGGTTAAAAGAAACTATTTTGAGATTGGGCCCTACTTTTATCAAGATTGGGCAGCAATTCTCAACAAGAGTGGATATTCTTGCTCAGGAGTATGTTGATCAGTTGTCTGAGCTTCAGGTTGGTGATGTCCTGCTTAAGTTACCATATGTTTGATCCTCTACTACATACATTCACCATAATTTGATATCTTTTCAGTATCCTTTGAGTTTGAATCTTGAGGCATAGTTGTCGTTGTTTTAAGCTTGAACACATCTTTTGCTCGGTTTTAGTAGCTGGGGATCTTGCCTCATCATCAGAAAGTGGTATCAAAGCGAACAGTTCGGTCATATATATAGCTTGCTATTAACTTTTGCCAGTCCAACTATTGTTATCTTTCTGCTCTTTAGTATTTTCTTGAGATGATGTTCTCAAGCTGGACACTGTTCATATTTGTTCTTCCTATGAGATTTTCCAGTATCTGGAGTAACAGACACGAGCAATGTGGGGAGCTTGACAGATTATTAGCAACACCTGTATGCAAGGAACCTGACTCACATATTCATTGCATTATTTTACAGAATGCAATGAAGAGAATGACTGAAGATGTTATTGGAGTCCTTACACAATTGATGACTATGTATTACTTGAGATGATACAACATATAAGTAAATGAATGATGCAGTTGAGACCCATAGTCCCTGCAATGGGATATGCTAGCTTTAAAGCATTTTATATTCTGAAATCATACTAAAGTTACTTCTGAAGTTAGCCTATATAACTGGCAACACATGCTATGCAGTAAATTAATTTTCCCCTTGGATGAAGCATGCCTGGCTGGTTTTTTGTTCTTTTTAAGGTGTACCTTCCCCTAATTTCCTCTTGTGATTTCTGTTATAGATTTTCTGTCATTTCCTGTTGCTATGAAGCATGATTTTCTTTTTTTCTTCTTCTTCTTCTTCTTCTTCACTTTTTCCCCCTAAAAATAATTAATTTTACAGGGCATTATTTATTGACAAGACTAATTTCTCTCTGCTTAGGATCAAGTTCCTCCTTTCCCATCCGAAACTGCAGTATCAATAGTTGAAGAAGAACTTGGGGGCTCATTGGATGATATATTTGAAAGATTTGACCGTGAACCAATAGCTGCTGCAAGTCTTGGTAATATTCAGTTAATTCTGATTGTGTTGCAGAGATGCATCTCCGTCATTCAGCAAATAAATTCTGTAACTACCATTGATTGGTCTATGTACTCAACAAGCTTTACCAAAATGAATTATAAGAACAATGATATATTATAATGCAGGTCAGGTGCATCGTGCAAGATTGAATGGAAAGGAAGTAGTTGTCAAAGTACAAAGGCCCGGTCTCAAGGATCTTTTTGATATCGATCTTAAAAACCTGAGGGTCAGTTTTAGATAAAGTATTTTTACCTTTAACGCTTGAGTTCTTTTGCATAATAGTTTGGATACGATATAAAGTGTAATCAGATCTTCATTAAAAGCACAGAGGAAGCCCCCCTTTTGCTGTTTTTTCTTCTTAGATTTTCCCATCTAACTTCAAGACTTCTGCCAGAATACGTCTCACTTCAAGTCATTTATCTATATGTTCGGTGCTATCACCTAGTCTGCATGATGAAATGACACTCCTCCAGGATATTGTGCACTAAACACTCCTACCAGCAATACTATATGATCACTTTTACTTCTAATTTCAAAAGATAGGTTATTCATGATCATCTATATCTTTTTCATGTGACATTTCTTGCAGGTGATAGCTGAATATCTGCAGAAAATTGATCCTAAATCTGATGGTGCAAAAAGAGATTGGGTTGCAATCTACGATGAATGTGCAAGTGTCTTGTATGAGGTATTTTGTTAGTAAATCATTTAGTTTAATATTGCTAAGTTAGCATCATCATTTCATCAGTTCTTTGTAAAAAGGACTTCAAGATTCTTTCCCCCGTCTCACTTATCTTTACTTTCTTTTTGCATCAAGTTTTCTGCTGGTTTACTTTTCCCTATTTGAGGTGGATTTGGTGTCTAGTTGACTTGCTCAGTTTGTTTAAATAAGTTTTTTCCAAAGACAAATATCTAGTGCTGAGGTCTACAATATATAGGTTTTCGTGGAAGAAACTTTTCTGGTTGACAGACGTCGGAGTTTTCATCAATCATGAATCAGCATCATCAGTGTTTATGGAATTAAAATTTGTTGGTCTTTAAGAAGAATGGTATTGGGATGTTAGGAAATGGTAATGGAATGTTATGTTAGAAGGAGAAGAAATTCATTCACAAATTCACATGGTATTATGGTTTGATATGGAATAAAAATACGCTATCGATCTCTTTAGTAGGTTCTCGTTGCTTTTCAATAGAATATTTTAAAATACAGTTATTAGTTTCCCAAAAGGAAAAAGGAATATTTCCTTTTACACTGGTGAATCCAAAATTTTACCGAGGGCTTCAAATAATAAAAATGTAGTGCATGGAGTTTGAAATTGGAACTTCAAGGTGAATTGTGAACCCCTAAACCACTGAGCCAACCTCTACTCTTGTATTCACTATTCAGAGGATTAACAATTTATAAATATACATAAAAAAAAAATTACCTTATATACAGTGTAATTTTTTGCCTAGGGATTCGGGTGAACACCTTGGCAACCCCCTAGATCAGCCCCTCTCCATTTGCCAGTTAAAGTTCTGGACTTAGAGACTGTTTGGATTTACTTATTTTAGGTTCTTTTAAGCACTTTGTAATGTTTGGATAAAATAAAAGAGTACTTTTAAACACTTGTTTTTAAGTCAAAAAAGACAAAAGTAATCCAAAAGCTATAAGCCATCCAAACAGGCTCTTAAACGATGACAACTGGTCTCGTGGGAATTTTGTTTTTGATGGCTTTGTATTAACTGGCAATCATGAATTGAAGTAGTTTATAAGTTATTCTAGTGATTGACTGGCCTGTGTTCTGGTGCTATTCATTTTATTTTGTATCTAATTCAATAGTCGAAAGCTGCTGAATCTTTTCATGATCAATGTGTTACTATCCTCCTTGATTTGCATCTTTCAAGCTGTAAGCTTGTCTATAAGAGATGTTATTTTATGAGTTCTGCAGGAGATTGATTATACTAAGGAGGCTGCCAATGCCGAACTGTTTGCAAGTAACTTCAAAAACATGGATTATGTGAAAGTCCCAACGATATACTGGGAATATACCACACCACAGGTTCAAAATTATCAGTGATAATGATGGTTTAACTGATTAACATTGAATTCTCTCCACAACTCATTTTACTTGAATGGTATTTTTCATTCCTTTCAGATTTTGACAATGGAGTATGTCCCAGGCATTAAAATAAACAGGATAGAAGCCTTAGATCAATTGGGCGTTGATAGGAAAAGGTGAGCAGAAAGTTACGTCATTCAAATTATTGAAATATGTAATTTACCAATATCCTTGATATACATTCATGTACTGGTGTTGTAATCACGTCCAATAGACATGTTGCTTCACAAGGATCCTTAATAAGTACACAGACGGCCTGGTAAAATTGGATTATTCTGTCGATTCATTCTCGTATCTGATAGTAACGTAAGTACTGAGTAACAATAACAGGACTGAAATGTGATGACTTTTGATTTCTCTTAATTGTTGATCAGGTTAGGGAGGTATGCGGTTGAATCCTACCTGGAGCAGATTCTGTCTCATGGTTTCTTCCATGCTGATCCAGTAAGATTTCTCACCGACATTTACAGTTATTCTGCTCTACTTTGATTCACAATGCACTTCATAACCATATAACAACATATAATAGATCTGTCACTTTAAGCTTTGACATATTCAGTAAACGGGTATAAGAAAATTTTCCACTTCCTTTGTTTTCCTTTTTCGTGTCCGCATAGTTTACTCGGTTGCATCATTATGTTTGCTTTCTTTTGAACCATTCAACTCCCAAGCTATATTGTATAAACTGCAAACAGAAACTTGCGTTGATTGTTCAAGGAAAATTATTTTCTTGTATCTTGGTAATCAAACCTCATTCACTTGGATAGGACCAAGTAACTAGTTCAGAGAGATACATTTGGAGAGCTTCACCTTCCATACCAACAATTCTAAGCTGTTGATGTCTTTTACTCTTTTCTAAGTTGAACATCATTTTCATCTTACTACTTAGCTTTAGCCTTATCTCATATCTGTGAAGTGTGGAAGTGATGGTTTTCCAAAGAAAGTTGGTGTTAATTTTATTCTTGCAGCATCCTGGAAATATAGCTGTGGATGATGCTAACGGTGGAAGGTTGATCTTTTATGATTTTGGAATGATGGGAAGGTAGGTTGAACATTTCCATCTAAGTAATATAAATGACTCTGAAGTTCTCTAACCTAAAACTTGTGAGTTCTCACTTACTCTTATCATATTGCAGTATAAGTCCTAATATCAGAGAAGGCTTGCTGGAAACGTTCTATGGAGTTTATGAGAAAGATCCAGATAAGGTGTTCAAACTTGAAGTTTCTAGGCATTTGTGTTTCCTTTTTTATTTTTCTTTTTGGGGTGGTGTGGTGTGATTTTGGGGGGTGGGGTGGTGGTGGTCCTGTACCTGTTCTACTTGACCACACAATGCTTGGCTAAAGTTCTCATTGGAATGCAGGTCCTGCAAGCATGTATTCAAATGGGTATTTTGGTGCCTACTGGTGACATGACTGCTGTCAGACGCACTGCACTATTTTTCCTTAATAGGTAGTTGCCGGCATCATATCTTTCATATTTTATTTTGTTTGCCTGAAATTGAATGTTGAGATTTGAGACTGCCAAAATTAAGCCTGTTCTCGACAATACTAAACTACTAATCACCTGAGGTTGTGGGCTGATGTTCATTTTGTGGTTTGGTATATTTTTTCGAGTAAGGTTGTGTTATCACATACATAAATGAAATGAAAAATTTGTTTGCAAACTAATTGCATTAGAATCTGGGAGAGGTGTTTGTTTCGACAAGGGAGTTTTTCCTTTTCCTTTTCTTTTTTCCTCTATTTGCCTTTAATATCTCTTTTTCTCAACCAGGATACTAGTTCAGATTATGCCTGTTGACATCATCTTGTCAGCCCCTAAATGTTTTGAGTTCTAACGTCACTTATAGAGATACTTGGGAGGATCTTTTCTTGATCAAGTAAAAGTTTGGTCCATCTTGTCCTGTTGTCCAACTGGTAGGTTTCTAATGATGGTTCTTTTTATTATTGACAAGTAATATGATTTGATCATCAGAAAATTGGGTGAAACCTGTATAGAAAATGTATACATCAATCAACTATAGAGCAAACATTTCTTCCTGCAAAGTCCAGTTGGTATTTTGTACAAATAGAAAATCCCTCATATGCTCCAACAAAGTGCAAAAGGAAGCCAGATTGAATGAAAAGGCCTTCCCAATCTTTCAAAAGCCCTTTGTTTTTTTTCACCCCATATAGTCCACATCATGGCTTGTGGTGATATATTCTATATTCATCTTCTCTAAATCCCTTCTGCCTCTCAATTTGTTTCATCTTGAAACAGCTCCTTAACATTTTTGTGGGCATTTCATACCTACATTCAAACAACCTGTCTGAAACGATTCCCCTACCTTGTATCATTTGCAGCGGAAGAGCAGGTGGCTAACATCCAGTCCTGCTCCTTTAAACATGATACGCCAGCTAATATGAATCTTTCTATCCCGCATGTTTATTGATTTTTTCAGAGTTAGCTATTCACGATTTACAACATTGGACAACTTGATATATAGTAAATGCTTTCCCTTTGTTTTCCCATTGCTTCTATTATCTCTTCTGTTTCCTTTCAGTCAATTAAGTGGATCAGATTTCAATTCCTTTACTGCAAGGAAAAAAGGAGTCAATTTGATGCTCATTTCATGGTTAACTGTGACCAGAACCTAAGCTGCATTGAGTCTGAGCTATTTATAAAACCTTCATTCACAGGGCTTTGTATTGTGCATCATCATTTGCATTGTTAATGGACAAGAACTCCTCCAATAAGTGTTTAAATTGATTGAAGCTTGACAGTTGAAATTTTGCAGCTTTGAAGAGCGCCTTGCAGCACAAAGAAAGGAAAGAGAAATGGCACAAAAAGAACTGGGGTTCAAAAAGCCATTGACCAAGGAGGAACTAAAAGAGAAAAAGAAGCAACGTTTAGCTGCAATTGGTAATTCACTTATCTTCTTTTTCTGGTCTAGCTATCACACTTTTTTGTGATAGCTTGTTCTATTCCTTTGCCCTCTTTACTTTGGCCAATCCTGGGAGTTGGTTTTCAAGGGAATGGAGAAAAGCAACATGTTTTTATTGCTTGGTCTCCACTCTTCTTCAATCCCCCCCCCTCCTCCTCTCTTAACATGAGAGGTAAAAAGCACAAACATAAAAAAAAAAGATTAGTTAATTGTTGACTTTGCTCATAGACTCAAACTCATATTTTCTTCTCACTAACAGGTGAAGATCTACTAGCCATTGCAGCAGATCAGCCGTTCCGATTTCCTGCCACATTCACTTTTGTGGTTAGAGCATTTTCAGGTAGAGTGCCAGCTTATGTAATTGCGTACAATTATGCTGCTTGCTTTGGCGTTCAATTTCTTATAATGGAAATTATTATTATTGTCATCAGTTTTGGATGGCATTGGAAAGGGCCTTGATCCGCGATTTGATATCACTGAGATAGCCAAACCGTGAGTGCACCATGATATAGAATTTCTTTTCTTTTTGTAAATTCCTCCCCTTTTTTCAACATAAACTTTTATGCTGCTCTATAGCTGCGCACCCTTTTTCTGACACAACTTCTATGCTGCTCTACAGCTATGCCTTAGAGTTGCTTAGGTTTCGTGAAGCTGGTGTTGAAGTTGTGTTAAAGGTAAACCTACTTAAAGTTCTAAAGTGTACACAGGTTTGGTTTTTCATATGTGCTTAAGTTTTGACTGTTAATCTTTCTGGCTTCCAGGACTTCAGGAATAGATGGGACAGACAATCTCGTGCTTTCTACAACTTATTCAGGCAGGCTGATAGAGTTGAGAAACTTGCTGCAATTATCCAGCGATTGGTAGATAGCGTGCCATATCATAGCTTTAAATTGAAATTTGATCTCAGATGCATAATTTTTCAGTCTTATGCTTTATCCATTTATATCTATTCTAATTTGCTCACAGGAGCAAGGCGACCTTAAGCTTCGGGTTAGAGCTTTAGAATCTGAAAGGGCTTTCCAACGTGTTTCTGCTGTTCAGAAGACGATTGGAAGTGTAAGTTATCATACATTCTGGTGCTGTTTACAAATTTATTTTCATGTAAAACTTGATGTACTCTTTTATTCAAGAAAGGTATAACATGTTTGTTGTATCATTCTTCTATATCAAGAAAAGTTATGCTGTGGGATGGAGCTTTCTGTGAGTTTTGACTATGGGATGACCCTGTTAGACCCCATCTTTTGGGCCCTTTGCTGGCGAGCAGGGTGTGGGTGTGGGGCTTCACTTGTAGTAGAGATAATATCTATACTTCTATAAGGTTGCTGCTTTATTTGCCTGCTCATTGATTCACTTCTTAATGACTTAAGGTCTTCATTTCATCTGTTTGGTAACTCATCTGAACAGGCAGTTGCCGCTGGAAGCTTGGTTAACCTAGCAACAATTTTGTACCTCAACTCCATCCGTGTAAGTATTGCATCTTCACTTGTAAAATTTAAATTTGTCATCTTTTCGTACTAATGTTTAACTTGCATGCATCTTCATTTTACAGATGCCTGCTATTGTAGCGTACACTGCCTGTGTATTCTTTGGCTTCCAAGTCCTGTTTGGCCTTCTGAAGGTTAAAAAATTAGATGAACGAGAAAGATTGATTACTGGAACAGCTTGAATAAATGGTGAGCAACTCTTCTCCAATTTAGAACTGACAGGCAAATAAAACTCTAAAATTTTATGAAGTCTTTCAAAGTTTGATACGTAAATGTTAGAGGTACGGTTCCAATTTCCAGATTTGCTTTGGGTTATAAGTCAAATTTTGGGTCATCTCAAAAAATATAACAAAAAAGAATTCGAGGTAGATATGCCATCTAGAAACTTTTCATGTACAGTAAGCCATTAGAGTCGAGTCTTTAATGACTAGTACATGAAACATTTCTAGGTGTCATTCTACCTCTATATGACATGTAAAAAAATGAAAGTAATTTACATTTTTGCAGTAGAGTTGATATTGGTTTCTAATAAAATCAAGGAAAAATAGAGTTAAGCATCAGAGGCTTCACAGAATGGTAGCGTCAGGCAGTCATTTTGGTATGGAAGACATGCATCCGTGTTAAAGTTTGATAGATGACTTGCCCCGCCAGGTGGAAAAAAAGTCTACTTGTGAAGGAAGAAACACATCACTGGAAATTTCGAAGTTGAAAAATAGTTTTTTATAATGGATTTTCATCTAAACACGTAGTTTTCATTAAACCTTAAATGGCTTCTATTGTATATCGCTTTTAGGTTAAGCAGATGTACAAGTGTACAAACAAAAGTAGGTTTCAAGCATCAAAATTCCCAGAGAGAATAAATTTGATAAGAGGAAAGTTTGAGTAAGAAAGATTCTTGAAAAACTCTTTACTTCATTAAAAAAGTAAAACAAATATAAAATCCTCAAGTCCACTATGAAGGATAGCTACATGACTCTTAAGAGATGAAACAAAGAGTTTGTACTCTTGCAATACCAAGATGGCGCTCGTCCTTTGACTGAGAATCTAGGCTTGTTAAGCACTGTTGGTATGACATCCTGTAAGGTCTCTAGATAAAAACTTCAAGTTAAAACTTCCTTTCGGATCGAGCTTCCCGCAAGAAGTTTAATCTACCAATTACAGCAAAAGTTGTACTCTCTTCGTTTGAAAAAGAATGACTTGGTTTGACTTGACACGGAGTTTAAGAAAATAAGTATGACTTTTCAAATTTGTGGTCCTAAATTAAAGTTATGCCAAATATACCAAAATGTCCTTTAATCTTGTGGCCTTAAACATGGCACGTGGAAAACCGAAATTAAAATATTGCCAAAAAAGGAAAGGGGTCATATTTATTGAAACAAACTAAAAAGGAAAGTAGGTCATTTTTTTTTAAACGGAGGGAGTACCAATGTTGGTCAAACTTGGAATCTTTCTTCTGGTTGATCATGATTTAACTTCTTAACAACTCTAATGTTGAAACCATGGATTTATGGATCTATATATCACGGAGATGCCCTAACTTATGGGAAAATGTCTTCCAAATCTAAGCAGAGAATAATTGTTTCACAAAGAAGAAGCTCCTAAAACAAGCCCGTATAAATTGTTGTAGATCAGCGAGGCTTCTGAAGGACCGTTATAAAGAACTATCGGAAATTCAATATCATTAAAATAAAAAAGAAGGGAAATATTTGAATTAATCACGTGATTCTCAGACACCTTTATGATAAAACGCACAAGAGGGACTGATTAGATGTTCTCTGAGTTTCAAAAACTTCTGAGGTTACATCAGCCTAATAGTGAAGCTCTTTCTGAAAAAATAACTTTTTTTATAGAGTTGTGTACAAAAATTAATTTCTACAAATAGAAAAGTGAACAAATTAAGAATGTTTAAATGAGCTGTTAAAGATATAATTAAATAAAGCTGTTAAAGATGTAACTAACTATATAATCAACTAAATAAACATATACTCTCTAACAACTTAAGCTTTTAGATGAGATGGTCACATGCTTTAGATGTCCAGTCCTGGGTACATGATGTGTTAAGAGCCCCACATCATCTGTTTGGTCTACTCATATATAGTCTTCTACGATCCTCACCTTATGAGATAGCTTTTGGTTTGAGTTGGGCCCAAGGTCTATTTTTATATCAAAAGCAAATTGGTAATGCAAACTCAAATTTTTACTGGTTCAGCTATGCATACGTTCAATTTCCTTGTTCAGGGGTTCCCCTAGATCAACCTATTTTTTTCTAACATAAAGCAATGAGTGGTTTTAAACATGCACGCAAATGTGTAATTTTGTCTTTCTATCATCACGGAAGGGTTACATGTAGTGGTTTCAATTTTGCTAACCACCAACAAATGCTGCCTAAACATACTCTCGTTTAGAAAGCTAAGCTCTTTCTCTAGACAGTAGGAATGAAGATGATTTTCACCCTTTTTGGTGTAGGGCTTCTTTTCAGTACAGTGATTAACTTTCTCATAGAAATTAGATTGTAAACTATAAGTACAAATTTCCAAGTACAAGAAGCCGTGCTTCTATGGTCTTTTCTTTTTGAGTGATTGTCTGTCTTCTTGTCTTCAAATTCTTGGTCAATTTCTACTAGATGTCCAGACTTTGGGAATTCTTTGTTGAAAGTTTAATTTTATATAGCATCAATAGCTGTTGGAGATTCAGTCTTCAAATTTCATGAATTTCAGCCGTAGTTGACTTGTTCAATCAGTTGCCTCAGGTTGTTTCCATATCCAGCTTTCCTAGCTGGTAAAATTTTTTGTTCTTCAAGTCTTACATAACTCGTGCTTGTGCATCTGTGGATATTTTAAGTGGGCGTTTGGCCATGAAAACAAAAAATTATTCATTTTTATTTGGAATTTTCTAACTTGGAGTTGTGTTTGCCCATACATTTTGCAAAGAACTTTTTGAATTTGAATGATTTTTTTTAGTTTCCCATCTGGTGTCCGGTACCTGCATTAGAGCCCAACAAAATTTGGATTTGCACCAAGAAGTCCAAATCTCTCCCTAATAAATGCAGGGGGTATTCTAACTCGAGAACTCTGGTTAAGGATGAAAGAGTACTCATTACTCCACCACAATCCTTGGTGAATATACTTTTTTGAAATTTGGTTCATACCCTCTATTTCTAAAAACTAGCAAAAGCACTTTGCCTCAAAGTAAACATACAATCAAATTTGCTCTAAAAGAGCAATATCTCAAAATAGATAGTTCTCAATAATTTTTCACTTTATTTGAAATATTTGAAGTTGGAGTTGAAGATGGAGTTGTGTTTGGTTATTTTTTGCAAATAAAATTGGTTGTCCAAATGTACTTTTCCTAAAACATGAAATATGATTTAAATAGGAAATATGATTTAAATGGGGTTATTTTTTCAAAAAGTAAAAGATTAGGGTAAATTTGAAAAAGAACAATGCAGTGAAAGTGAAAACATTTGTCAAATTGGCTGATTTCAATAAAGCGAAAAAACTTCCAAAAAAGTGAAAAATTCTTATCGCTAAATGCGTCCTAAGAGTAGCTTCCCCGCAAGTTCATTCTTTGATGATTCCTCCTTGGTTCATGATCTCTTCATTGGTCTGGTACTTCTTTCCTTGTTTAGATCCTCATCATCAATTTCATTGTTATGCTAAGTACCCAAATCTGCCACTTTCATTAGCAGTCTGGAACTTACTTTAATTGCTCAATTTATAAATTAGAATCCTTTGATCAATCAATCTTGCAAAACAAGAATAGCTGCAGATCACGATTGATTTATTTGATTAAACCTCCAAATACCACAATAACAACAATGCCTTACTCCCAAACAAGTTGAGGTGTCTATATGAATCTTCACTGACTATGCTACTCCATTTAAACTCATCTCATGCCAATATTAAAATTCCAAATAAGTTTGTTTTTTAGACCATAATATAGAGATGTGAAAATCCTTGGACCAGCACTTCATAGATACTTCCTAGATATAATATGGGATTAATCTGATGATATCAGACTCTTTCTTGATAGAAGGAGCTTCATCCTTTTCAGCATGCCTTCCATAAGTTTATGTAGTAGCACATGATTGATTTCTCTTTTGGATCTTCAAATTTTTTCTTTTTGCTAGAAACATCATCTGTTTAGCACCGTGCCTTGTTCCTTCTGTTTAATTTTATAGAACTACTTTTCAGTCCTTGGTTATTGGATGTTTCAGCTGGTATATTGCTATATTTACTAGGACCAAGTCAGATCTGTACATATAACAGGATTAGCAAAAAATAGAAGGGCATCTGAGGTTGTCAAGGGAGTAGGGACCGATTAAATTTATTTCAGTCTGCATTTGTTAAGTTGGTTTTGTAGTTTCCATATTAATATTTGGTAGATATGATCTCTCTTGACAAACTTATTGTTGGATTTCTTGGCCTAAGAGGGTTGAGGTTGAGAGAAAAAATAGGTAGTCCTGTGAACAGGTCATTCTGTGGTCATTGCCACAGTTTTGAGTGAAGCAGCAACAGAAAGTACAAATTTTTAACAAACATTTTTACTCTACATGTAAAATGCAAATAACGTTTTATGCTTACTCAAACTTGATTAAATTGGAATCATTTAATCTTACAGTTAACCATTGCACAGCACAGGTTACACTGCAAGATCATTTATGGGAACTGCCATTCCAAGGTGTAACCCTGGAAAAACAGAAATAACGTGGAGAAGACTTAACGGATCGTTAAGTATTCATAGCACACCCATGGCTAAGAGTTGCGAGTTTTGTTATTCAGCTTTAAGATGCAGCATGTGGTAAGGTTTCCTATATGAAGGTTATCTTCTCATTATGTTGGCCTGACAGATTGTTGTATTTGCCCATCTCCACTATAGAGCACTTCTGTGAAGTTGACCAAATAAGAAATCTTTCATGTAGTATGACACCCATTTTGACCTTCTATTAGCCTTAGTGTATAGGTATACAAAATCTAGGAGATAAATGCAACTAATGTTAGTCTTATCTACCTTCAACCTTATTTCGAGGAGTTCAATTCTCTTGAAGTTGTGTATAATACAATGTGCACTTGTATTTTTATTCTGTGTCCTAGTGGATCAAATATGTCACTAATCCTACTTTGTATTAGTCCTTTGTATGTGTATAACACACTTTTCAAGTGTTGTATTATTATAAGCTGAGAATTTTCCTGCGTTGCTTCATTTCAATCTTCTCAAATGTCATGTGTCTCTAGAATCCAAGTCTTTGTTGTTTCCATTTTCACCCACCAACATGGTGGAACCTTTAAACTTTTGTCCTTTAAACCCATTCTATAGTATTATTTATCATTGTCGGACAAAATGTACTTTGGATGAAGTGTTTGAGCTGTACCATGTGCTAGATAACATAAAAAAACATAACATCTACACTTTAACATCGTAATTCTTAACACATCTTATCTGAAAAGTAAGAAGACATTCATGTACCGACTCGTTTGTGTGCCCGTGTATGGTTTGTTCTATTGGAACTTGGATATACTTTAATTGAGGAAAGGACCAAAATAGTCCATTATCTTTGGACTTGGACTCAAAATCATCCATATTCTTTACTTGGAGCACTAATAGTACACAATGTTTACGAGAAAGGCTAAAATAATCCATTATCTTTGGATTTAGACTCAAAATCATCTATATTCTTTAGCTTGGAGCACTAATAGTACACTATATTTACTACAATGGTGCAATTTTGGTCATTCTTCAATTTTTTTTTGTTAAATTTTAATAGAATATTTTTTACTTTAAATGCAAAATATCATTTTCCAATAACCTAAAAAATATATGATAAAGTTATTAATAACCAATAAATTTTATAAATTTTTGGAAAAATGCACAAGTACCCCCCATCCTTCAGACTATAACCAAAATTTCAAAGACACATTTAAATTTTAACTTGGTTAAATTACGAAAAAAATAGGTTCGGG
>DF363212.1:12081-37449 GCA_000787875.1 Solanum virginianum
CTCAAGAAAGAATAGGTACCTGAAAAGGTCAAACAATTAGAACACGGGATAAACTATTACATTTGGTAGGTTAGTTAGGTAAAAGTAAACTTTACTATAGAACAATGGCCTAAGATCCTTTCCCAATCCAACAAAATCACCAGTCCAATCTTAGAGTAATAGGACGAGTTTTGAGTCCAGACATAATACATCAAGATAAACTCACACACATGGCATCGCATACACAATTAAGTATAGACTCACATGTCATACTTCAAGTGTCAACTTGCCTTCTCATTATCAGAAAAACATTGCCAGACAATCCACATGCATGATTTCACTAATAACCAACTATCTCAGAAAATTTGAGGGTATCAAATTTTTAAAACATTCAAAAAGCATTTAAAGACTATATATATATATATATGCCAAAAGGACATAACTACTATATATTTACAAATTATCTACACCACCTAAACATATCGATTCAACAGAAATTAAAACATCCACAAGAAAAAAGAAGAACGATAAGAAAACCTTGGGATCAAATTAGGGGAAGTTATGGAAGTTATCGATTCACCCTAATCCATAACTCCCCATACACTACCAAAATAGAATACTTTGTCCTCAAAGTAAAAATACATGTTAAAACAAATATCCAAAACAAACACACACACACATATATATATACTAAAAATCATCATTCCAAAACTAAACATCCAAACGTAATTAAAACAAAATTCAAAACAAAACATTTAAAAACATCTAAAAACCAACATAAAGGAAATATTGTCTAACAAAAAGAACAAAGTATCCATCAAGTAAGTAAGGGCTGGGGTCAAAATATCAAACATAATGGTGATAAAACACCGGCATCTGTCTAGTCCTGGGGTCCTGAGCTATGGTCTCCTCCTCTGTAGGATGGGTTATAGCTACGAGTGAATTACTCTCTCCCTGGGTTATCCGCTGCTCTCGATGCCAGACCAAAACCACTCGTAATCTAGGTTGCTCAATTGCCTTCTTGTTCTTTGGCAGGCCTCGGAGAAGTGTGGTAAGGTAGGCTGCATAAAACTCATGGCCTAAGTAAGGGGAGTATTTCCCAATTGTTGTGTAGTCCATCATAGTCCGTATCTATCAAGCTCAGGATATAACCCTGGTACTCTGTCCAATCCAGAGTTGTTCAACCTGGACTACTGATGGAACTGCCTGACAGGTTTGCCCTGTCCTTTCGCCTCTAACCCCTTATCATAGATCTCTTTCATCCCTAAAACATACCATCTGGGGTCGGCAGGGGCTGTGACTCTACTTCCTCCTGTAGAGCATGTTATCCCTCCTCTGATTCTGACTCAGTGTTTGTGGGAGTCATTTGTGGTGAGCCACTATCAGACTCATCTCCGTCACCCTTCTCTTCAGAGTGGGAGGAGCTGCTGACTACCATAGGATCCTGTGTTGTACGAGCCCTAGTCTGAGGCACATTTGCCTCGGGGTCTATTCTGACTCTGTGAACTTCTACAGACCCCTCGAATCGCTCAGTCTTAGAGGATTCATTGACCAACCTCCTTTGAAATATCTCGATAGGTCATTTATCTTTCGGAGGAATTGTCCCTGAAAACCAACCACACATCAACATGTGTGCCTCAAAATGATTGATTAGTCAGTGATCACATAACAAAGGACCAGAAATTATCAACACTTAAACATTAAAGTCATAAGAAAAGTCATTGATACAGTTATAGGTCTGCAACTACGAGGTGCAGGAATGACTCGTAGGGTGTCCTACTAGTCGTATACTAGCCTCGTAGTACTAAGGCTTCTGAGAAAAATGCAATCTGGAATCAAATACGTGGTACAATTATGAGTCATAGGGTAGCCTATGAGAGTGACTAAAACCTATCCTAGCCTCGTAGTACTAAGGCTTCTGAGAAAAATGCAATCTGGAATCAAATACGTGGTACAATTATGAGTCATAGGGTAGCCTATGAGTCATAGTCTGGCCTCGTACCTCATTCCAGACACATTTTTGAAACCTAATTCAGACTTACGAGACCCCCACTATGAGTCATAGTAGATGCTATGAGTTGTAGATGGGTCCCATATGAGAAATATGAAAGAACCACAGGTGACTTGTGCCTTCTACAAGGGGCTACTATGACTTGTAGGTTGAACTACAAGTCGTAGTGGGTCCTCGTAGTAGGGAACAAAAGGTACATAGGATGCCAATAACCTTTCCACAAGAACTCAAAACCAATTCAATCAAATGACCAACATGGATAACCTCAAAACAATGCAGCATTTTGAGTACAAAATGTTGACACAATACGAAGCATGTCAATCATAATAACCATTACCCTACAATCAAACTTAATTCCAAACTTCATTCAAGTTGCGCCCATGAATGATTCATCTATAAATTCACACTTATCACAACACCACAATCCATAGACATTCAAGGAAAACTCAATAAAACTTCAAACATGGCTAAGCATGAATTTTCACTTTAGAGCATACCCACATTCCTCAAATTCCAACTCTGACACTATTTCACAAATTGATCACACAACAATCATGCACTAAACTCATATGATCTGCATAACAACAATACAAACCCATCCAACAACAGTCCCCATCAAGATTCAAATCATACTAAGGGTTTAAAATACCCATACTCTAACTCTCATATATATGTAGGCATCATCACATGGGGTACAATCATCATGACTTAATTAACTACACAATCATCTTCCAAGAATGAAATTCATCACAAGAGTGTACCAAAATTAATCAAGAAACTTACCAAATGAGAGGTTGATCAAATAAATACAATGAAGAGGGAAAGGGGATGCCGAAACCCTAGAAAATAGACTTGCCAAAATACTAGCTGAAAAAATGATGTGGATAGCCGAGACGATGATCAAAACAGTGAAAGACAAAGGGGGTTTGGGATTCTCGATAGATTAGGGCAAGGAATGTAATTTTAGGAGTCAAAATGAATTTTTACCCCCTTAAGTATCAATCTGGGTCAACAAGTTAAAAAGTTGCATATCGGGGCTACGAGACCCCGACTACGAGTCATAAGGACTCATACAACTCGTAGGTCCTGGTCATGTAGCAGACGTCAACACTTAGAAAAATGTGATTCCATACCTGGTTACTACGAACCCCACTTATGACTCATAGGGGATCCTATGAATTGTAAGGTTGGCTCGTAGTGTGTGTGCTAATCTTTACTCCTTACTACTTCTCTTTACAAGGCATGACTACGAGTCATTGTAGTTACTAAGACTCATAGGCATGCTTGTAGAGGTTACTCCAAGTGCAATTTTATCTCACATCTTCAGTTCTTAGTTTCCACCTGCAAACCAATCCTCCAAATACAATAATCTTCAAAGTATCATAACTAAATCAATGTCTTTACAACAAAACAAACATCAAACTTTCTAACTAAGAATTCAAATGACCAAAATTAACTTAGAAACAAGCCAAAAACATCAAAAATACTTGGCTTGCCTCCCAAGAAGCACCTTGTTTAATGTCGTGGCTTGACTTTGTCATCATCTATCATCAAAAATCTTCAAGGGCCTAAACTTCACTTTGAAACTCATCCGGGTGTTTGTTGATTGGCGGATGTCAAATACGACCTCTGCATTATTGACCCTGAACCGAAGCTGACCCAAATCCATATCTACCAAGGCTCTCCTAGTGGCCAGAAATGATCTTCCCAATATAATAGGCACCTTGAAATCAACCTCACAGTCAAGGATCACAAAGTCTGTGGGAAAGATGAATTTGTCAAGCTTTACAAGCACATCAAGAAGTATTCCTTTTGACTTTTTGATAGTTCAATCTTCCATAAGCAATCTCATTCTCGTTGAAGTAGGAGTGCTAAGACCAAGCTTTTTGAACATGGTAAGAGGCATTAGGTTAATAATTGCTCTTAAGTCACACAATGCTCTTGCGAATTCTACATTACCAATGGTGCAAGGGATGGTGAATGCACCAGGGTCCTCTCATTTTTGAGCAAGGCATTTAGTTATGATCGCACTACATTGTTGGAGCTCTTGTGAGAACTCTTGGCTCAAAGTGCGCTTCTTTGTAACCAAATCCTTCATATATTTGGCATACTTGGGCATCTTCTCCAATGCTTCTAGAAGGGGAATGTTGATGGATAGTTGCTTCAGCATCGAGACAAAGTGCTTGAATTTGCCATCCTCCTTCCTTTTCTTAAAGACTTTGAGGGAAAGGAGGAGGAGGGTTTTGGAATCAACTTAATTTTTTCATGCTCCCTCACTTCTTCTCTTTGCATCCCAACATTCTCCGAACCTTCTCTCTCAACCACAACTTCACCTCCAATACCCTTCTCACAAACTTCATCCTCAATCACTAGCATAGGGAGATCTATGATGCTTTTGCCACTCCTAGCCATGACCACCATGCAATGCCCATCATGTTTTGGATTTTGAACCATATTACTTGGTAAAGTGCCCTTTTGGTGTTGGTTCAATTGTGAAGAGACTTGCCTAAATTGTTGTTCTAATTGTTTAATCACCACTGAGTGAGACTCTATCTTTTGATTTATGCTTGAAATGTCGGATTTCATTCCCTTTAAGGTCTCATCTTGGTGGTCGGCTCTTTTCAACAACTTGTCGAACATGTCTTCAAGCCTCGAATTACTTGGCATGGCATCATGATTGTGAGGTGGCACATAAGGACCATTATGATAGCCATCTCTTCTACACCATTCGGCATTCGACACTCTCTCTCTTTCATAATAGCCACCTCAGTTGTCTCTATAAGCACTATAACAGTTGTAGTTCCAACCTTGATTCCCGAAACCTAGCCTCTAATAGTCCGAGTTGGACCCCATGGAGGTTATTCTGGAAACCTGCCACTTAGTTACTCACGAAACAAGCATCTTCATCAAAGAATGGATCTTCATACATGGGAGCCATAGGAGGTTGATGGGTGACCGCTTGGACACTTCCTTGGTTTTGATTATGAAAAAGTCCATACTCATGCAAAGTTGAGCAAGTTACTTCATGATCTCTTCATTGACCTTTGCTTGCTTATTGTTGGTGTTGACTACACAAGAAGTTTTCATTGCACCTCGCTCTCTTTGACATCATGCTTTATTGGTTTTAACCACTTGCTCTATCCTTGCGGCTATCAATGCAAAAGGTTGGTCAAGAAACATGCCTCGCATAATTGTGTCAGCAAAAGCTCGACTATTCTCGTCAAGTCCCCGATAGAAAATCTCAACCAAGGCATCAGATCTTGGGAAATATCTCTCTAAAAACACTCTCTAAAGCTCTGCCCAAATTTTTATTATACCCGGAGAAAGTTTTGACAACCACACAGTTGCATTACCAGTTGGTGACAATGGAAACACCCGCAAATCAACAGAATTAAGAGAAAGATTTTGTGTCCCATGACACTCTTGTAGATGAAGACAACATTGTGGAGATAACAATGGGGATCTTCTAAAGGTAGCTCTGTGAGCAACCCATGATTCTGGAGAATTTGAAGTAATCCAATTAACACCGAGAACTTAGCATCTGCTGACAATGGAGGCAACACTATAGCACCAGTAACATCCATGGCAATAGAGTTCAAGCGATATTCATTCCAACCATAAGCATTCTCGTTGAAATCCCTAAGTTGTGGCCTATCATCCCTCGGGGGTGGATTTTCTTCTCTTCCCATATCATCATTCATATTCATTTCTTCCTCAACTGTGATATCCAGAGGTTAGGGTCGAATCCAAAGGGAATACAGGGCTTGACTATAGAGATCCACTACCAATCATTTCAAGCATCGATTACTAAAATCTCTAAATGGGGAGGGGAGGGGGTTTCTTTGTACTTTAAGAATAAAAATAAAAACTAAACTAATTATGCAGGAAGACACTCAAATTTAGGGACAACTTGGGGATTGTGTTCCCCATGATTCATTGACTCAATTACCCTAGACAACACAACTCTAATTGAGAATTCGTATGCAGGACGATAACTTAGGTTCTTCCAGCCATCTTGTAAAGGTAAAGGTCAAATTTCACCATGGCGCGTGGTCAGCAACCATGGTGTGCCAACTAACCATTAACCTAATGAAGAATAAGAACACCACAAGTTACAAACCACAAGCTTTGATTAATGGAAGATGAGTACAATGTGAGTTTTTCAATCCCCAAAAGTGGGTTTTCAAATTAAAAAGGAGAATCTACACTAAACCCACCATTGTCCCAGTCAACTTCCCCTTGGTCAGGTTTGGTTGATTAGACGAGAACACATCAATCGAATCTTATCATTTACTTCCCTTTTCCTATTCATCACTACCTTGGTCAGGATCATGATAGTAGGTGGGGTTTGGTGTTGTCTAAGAATATTCAAGGAAGAATATTTAAAGTGTTCTATGCTATATTTAATGTCTCAGCTCTCTCTACATAAAGTATTTATAGTATTACAATTTAATCCTAAAAATTTAAATAGAAAAGACAGCTGGCAGTAGGTACGTCGCACAAGTATGACTCGTAGGGTGACCTACAAGTTGTAATCGGGGTCTCGTATCAGGTACTTTGCACTTTGGACTTGACTATTACAACCCACTAGTATGAGTCGTTTCTTGGATTATGACTTATGTACTCCTCTCGTAGTCTAGGCCTTCAGTTCTTAGTCCAAAGTTTTAGCTCTCTGTTCCTTACTATGAACCCACCTATACGAGTCATAGTGAGACCTATGACTCGTAGAGTGGCCTTGTAAGGCTGACCTTCACTTAGAAAATTTCTAATTTTTTGCTCACTGTTTCTTTCTACGAGATCACCCTACCACTCGTAGCTTGGGCTATGACTCATAGGGCAGCTCGTATGTCCTGCACTTCAGTAAAATCTGCAATTTTCTCCCTAAATCATGCCAACCTATCTTTTCTACAATAACAACATAAATATAGATAAAAACCATAAAAAGTCGCATTAAGAACTTGCAAAATCCCTTGTTTTAGGCATCAAATGTGTTATATTTTGATAGCACATTTGGTGAGACCTTCAATTAGACCCAATCACCAACCTTAAATTCAAGATCCCTCCTCCTTACATCAGAATAGGACTTTTGTCAACTTTTGGCTGTTTTTAATCTCTCCCTTATCAACCTCACCTTCCCCATGACTTCCATGACCAAATCCGAACTCTCCATCGAGACCTCCTCATAAGTCAAATTATCTTCTACAACACCCACAACATCCAAGGGCAATATAGCACTTGGGTCACCCACACATTTTCTCAACATGGACGTATGGAAGACCGGATGAACCATATTTATCTCCATAGGCAACTCCAGATCATATGCAACCTTACAACCCCTCCTCAAAATTCTATATGGTTCCACGTTATAGCACTTGGGTCACCCACATACTTTCTCAACATGGACACATGGAAGACCAGATGGACCATATTTATCTCCATAGGCAACTCCAATTCAAAGGAAACCTTAACCACTCTTCTCAAAGCTTTATAAAGAGACATAAACCTTGGGCTTAAATTCCCTTTCTTGCAAAATCAAACCACACCCTTCATAGGTGAGACTTTCAAGTAAACCCGATACCCAACCTTATATCAAGATCTATTCTCCTCACACCGGAGTAGGACTTTTGTCTACTTTGGGTTATTTTCAATCTCTCCCTTATCAACCTCACCTTGTCCAAAGCTTCCATAACCAAATCCAGACATAGCAAAGCCATTTCCCCCACTTTAAACCACCCAATTGGGGATCTACAACGCCTACCATAAAGAGCTTCAAAAGGAGTTATACCAATGCTTGAGTGGTAGCTATTATTGTAAGCAAACTCAATGAATGGAGGATGAACTACCCTTAAACTCCAAAACACAAGCTCTAAGCATATACTTAAGGGTTTGGATAGTCCTCTTGGCTTGACCATCTATTTGAGGATGAAAAGCCATGTTAAGCTTAACCTTGGTACCAAGACCTCTTTGGAAGGACCTCCAAAAGTGAGAAGTGAACCACGATCCAAAATGATAGACAAGGGCACCCCATGCAATCTAACCAACTCATGTATATACAACTTGGCATAGTCTTCGGCACCATAATTAGTTTTGACTGGTAAGAAATGAGCCAACTTTGTCATTCTATCCACAACAACCCAAATAGAGTCAAAATGTTTCCTAGTCTTAGGCAACCCAACCACAAAATCCATGTTGAACACCCTACTTAGACCATCGGCCACAACATTAGGTTTGTCTAGGTACATTCATATCATAATCTTTAAGGAGCTCTAACCACCTTCTTTGTCTCAAGTTAAGATCTTTTTGGGTGCACACATATTGGAGACTCTTGTGATATGTGAACACATCAACATGAACCCCATACAAGTAGTGATGTCAAATTTTTGAAGCAAATACCACAGCCGCCAATTCAATATCATCGGTGGGATAATTCCTCTCATGCACCTTAAGTTGTCTAGAGGCGTACTTATCAACTTACCATTTTGCATCAAAACACACCCCAAACCAATTCTTGAGGCATCACAATATTCAACAAATCCTTCTAACCCTTCCGGTGGAGCCAAGATAGGAGCGGAGACAAGCTTATCTTTCAGAGTTTGGAAACTCTTTTCACACTCATCAGTCCACACAAATTTCACCTTCTTTTGTTTCAACTTAGTCATAGGAGAAGCAATAGAAGAGAAATCATTTACAAACCTCCGGTAATAACTTGCCAAACCCAAGAAACTTCTAATGTCTGATGGAGTCAAAGGTCTAGACCAATTTCTAATCACCTCCATCTTCTTAGGATCCACCTTATACCATCACTTGACACCACATATCCCAAAAATGCAACCTCTTTCAATCAAAACTCACATTTTTTATATTTAGCATACAACCTCTCCTCCCTCGAGATTTGGAACACCACTCTCAAGTGATCCACATGATCCTCTTCACTTTGGGAATAAATCAAGATATCATCAATAAAAAACACAACAAACAAGTCAAGGTAGTTCCTCGAAAGGACCTTGACAGAAGCTACATCTTTGTTTCTCAACCTCTTCACTTGTCTATCCAAAATCTCCACTGGGACCTCCTCATAAGTCAAATTATCTTCTACACCACCCACAACTTGGTACATTAGTCAACCCAAAGGACATAAACACAAACTCAAAGTGCCCATACCTAGTCCAGAAAGCCATCTTGGGAATGTCACACCCCCTCACTTTCACTTGGTGATACCCAGATCGAAGATCAATCTTAGAAAAGTGACCAGCCCCTTGAAGTTAATCGAAAAGCTCATCAATCCTTGGTAAAGGGTACTTGTTCTTTATGGTGACTCTATTAAGTTTCGGTAATCAATGCACATTCTAAGAGAACCATTATTTTTCTTCACAAATAACACCGGTACAAATTCCTCAATTACTCCTTCAACTCTTGCGAGGCCATACGGTAAGGGGGAATAGAAATGGGTTGGGTATCGGGAAGGATGTCTATACCAAAATCTATTTCCCTTTCCAGAGGAACACTGGGAAGCACATCGAGAAAGACATCAAGAAACTCATTAACCACCGGAACTGACTCAATAGGATGGACTTTGGACTCAACATCTCTAACCCTCACAAGATGATAGAGACAACACTTAGGGGTCTTTTGGTTTTAATATACGATATGATGGTATAAGTTATGATGGGATAAATTATGTTGGGATTAATAATGATGGGATAAGTTATGTTGAGGTTATTTCTTATTGAGTGTTTGGTTTGTTGGATAAATTTAAGAATATGTTGCTTGTTTACAAAAATGCCCTTCACTTTATTGGTTTTTAATGTATTTTCTTTGCTAACTTTATTTATTCAATATTCATTTTTAAAATAAAATTTTCATCTTATTTATATTAAATATTTTTAGGTGTGCATTTCCATAATAATATCATATGCATTTAAAATAAAACTTTTATTAATTTAATTTAGAAATAGAACTTGTATTTTTAAGTTTGTTAAAGTAAAAAAAGGATTTATGAAAAATCAAAATATAAAAAAACATAAGAATTAGTCAATAAAAATTATACTATATAGTATAATTTTTAATAGAAAAATATGAAAAGATATTATAAAAATAAAGAGTAAAGGTTGTAAATATTATTATATATTGTATTAAAGAAATAATGTAAATATACAAAGTGATGTATAAAAAGGGTGTAAAAGGATATTATTGTTATTAACTTTTTTTATCCTGGGATAACTTATCCCGGGATTATTATACCACCCAAAAGGAGGAATAACTTATCTCGGTACTATTTATTAGTCCCGGGATAAGTTATCCCACATTTGCCAACCAAACAACCATTTAAATAACACTAAACTTTTATCCCAGGATAACTAAGTTATCCTTCACACCGAATGACCACCCCTTAGAAATCAACTTTTGTGCTTTAAGACAAGAAATGAATCTATCCTAGACCACCACATCACAACTTTCCTACCCAAGGACGGGGTCATTAGGGAATTAGAATTTAACCCTATGGGTTCTACAATCAATAGAAACATAATATGCATGCAACCACTCCATCCCAAGAATTACATCAAAATCCACCATCTATAATTCAATAAAATCACAAGGCAAGATTTTATGCAAAACGAATAGGGGATAATTTCTATAGATTCTTCTAGCAACAAGGACTCACCAACGGGGGTAGACACTTCATAAGGTTCACACAATAATTCGGGACTAACATGAAGCTTTTTGGCAACAAAAGGAGTAATAAAAGAAAGAGTGGCACCCGGGTCTATCAATGCATACACATCAAAATCAAGAACCTTTAACATATCGATAACAACATCGGGCACCTCTTCAACTCCTTGTCTCCCTTGAAGAGCATAGAATCTATTTTGCCTTGGTGCACCCCCTTGTTAGCCTCATCTTCCCCTTTGGCCCACATTTGCACCTTGGTCTTGTGCACGACCATCTTTAGCTTTATTTTGAGCATGAGGAGAATTAATAACTTTGTGACCCATCTTACCACAACCAAAGCAAGCATTAGAATTCCTCAAACATGGACCACTATGATTCTTTTCACACCTTAGATATCTAGGTTTTATAATTCCTCCATTACCATCTTGGAATCTTTGATTAGACACCATATCATTGGAAAACCTCTTGTTGGAAGCATTGGACGAGCCTTGCCTTGGAACTTGTGGCCTTGAAGAAACCAACCACCCTTAGAACCTTGGAACCCACCTTCAAATCGAGCCCTCTTGGACTCACCAACCCTTCTCTTTCCAAGCTTCTCCCCCTATAGTTGTTTGTCATATTCATGAGCGGAGACAAATCCATGTCCCATACTAGCATGCGGTATGACACTCGTCTTTAACCAAGTCAGATACATCAGACACAAATTTGTTCATCCTTGACCTAGGCTCGGTAACCAATTGTGGAGCACACTTGGAGAGTTGGTTGAACTTGAGGGAATACTGCCTCACACTCATGGAACCTTGTTTAAGGTTCATAAAGTCAACCATCTAAGGCTCCCTTAGCTCAATAGGAAAGAACTGATTGAGAAATGCAGTTTTGAACTCTTTCCAAGGGATAGCACCATCATTCCCCTTCTCCAACTTCCATTGAGTGAACCAAATCTGATCTATCCCTTTGAGTTAGTAGGCTGCTAACTCCACTTTTTCCTCTGAATTAACCCCTATAATGGTCAACATCTTATACACCTCATCGATGAATTCTTGGGGCTCCTCATCAACCTTGGACCTAAAGAACTTTGATAGCTTCATCCTAGTAAAATCCCTCACCCTTGAGGCCGAATAGGAGCATGAGGGGCCTGGGCCCCTTGGTTGATTTGGTTGGTCATAGCATGAGCCAACATTGCAATAGCATCTCAGAATTCTTCTTGGCCTTCCCCTCTTTTTAGAGAAGCTTAAGGAGCGGGAGGAGTCAGTTGCTCCTCGAGTGTACGAGCTCTATTTTCTCTCGGTCGACATCATCTAGACTAGCAAAGAACATTCGTTAGGTAAAAGTCTTACCTTAACTTCTATAGCACGACATAGATCATGAAGAAGGGAAACATTTCTTAAAATACATCATAGCCTCTTACTCATTGTTGTGGTGCGCTTCACAACTATGAACAAGACTCTAATCAATGCGGTGCATTGGATTTCGAGGACCATTATCAATCTAGTGCTCTGATACCAAGTTTGTCATGATCCAAACCTATGGCCTAGACGTGACACATCGAATGGAAACCCAAAGGGGCCCAAACAAGTCTCGTAGTATAGCAATCACAGATCCTTGGTCATAGAAGCAAAGTAAATAACAACAAGAGATATATAAAATGGGAAGTGGGATAAAGGAATGTCTTGAATATAAACAAAGCATAAGAGTCAAGCTCATAGCACAACTACATCATAATTTCCAACATACACCTCTATCTTGGAATGGAGCGAGAGCCAAGAAACTTTCCAGGCTCACTCTCATAATGTCAAATGATTAACACAAAGAAGTCTTAAAATAGCAGAAAAGTAGATAGTGTCCTCGAACTTGAGGACCCACCAAGCTCGTCTTTGAAGTATCTCACTAGCCACAGGGAGGATGATCAAAAGGAGCTCTGGTCCTTACATAGTGATATTATGTAGGCCTAAAGTATACATTAGTACGTTTAAAAGTACTAAGTATGTAGGATGCAATGCAATAAGATATAAGCCAATATAGTCAAAATGCATAGAAATAGGCAATAGATAAGTGAGATCTCAATATGGCATGCATGGTTAATGCTTGAAGTTTACATGCATGTAAATCATTCAAATTGCGTAGAACATAATACGACCTGAATCGACAAAGAATAAGACAAAGTGAGCTACAACTTGGAATTCTGATGATTACCCTTTATTAGTAAAGAGGTGGTCTACTTGCCAAGGTAAACCATACTTCACCTTAGGGGAGCCCGTCCCATTCTGGAGAAGTAACCCCTTTTATAGTAACCTGTCCCATTTTGGGGTGGATTTCATGATAAAAAGCACTAAATAGATCAAATAGTATAGCAAGGGTAATAATCATAATCCTATGTTGGTACATAGTTTAAGGAAAGGAGTATGGACCCTTGAAGATAGTCCACGCCGACATCCAATCCATCGGTGCTAAGTCTAATCCCACGAAATACTTAAAATAATTATAGCTTTAATAACTTGTAAGAAACATGGAAGACATGACACGAGTAGCTCTTAATATCAAATACTTAAAATAATTATTACTTTAATAACTTATAATAAACATGGAAATATGACATGAGTAACTGTTAAACATATTTGACCTCTAATGATGAGCCTAACTTGAAACATAAGAATAGATCATAATCATACATGAACCCTTACTTTAAGGTAAATGGCTCACAAGATGTAAAATCTTGAAAATAGGTCTTAACTTCATACTTGCATAATCATAGATAATTTCATGAATTCATAACATACTTGATAGCCCATATTCATCATGAAGTCACTTGACTAATAAAATATGTAATTAACTTGAGAATTCTTGACTTGACATTTTAACAAACACTTGATAGGTATGTAATGCTTGTTCAAAATCATGCAATTCAAGATGTTGGTGTATAATGGTTGTTCAAAATTATGCAATTCAAGAGTGAAATTATGTAAGAAAATGCAATGCAAATCAACCCACCAATATATAGTAAAACCCTCATATAGGATACCTTGAAATCCATCATCGAATCTCATAATAGATCACAGTTTCATAGCTCAAAACATGGATAGTCTCAATAGACAAAACCCATTCATAGTATAAGCTTAAAATAGATAGTCATGTATAATAAATCTACATTTCATAAAACCCCAACATAATTTATAATCATAATCCATAATAAGAGATACCCATAGAAGATACAACTTGAAAACATGCAATATTCATAAAATAGGAAGGTTGGGAACCATGGGTGAAAGTACCCAATGATTGAAACTCACATACCTCAAATTTAGGGATTTCCTTGATGAAATTCATAAAAAGGAAGATTGAACTTCATAGGTGAAAGGACCCAATGGATGAAACCCACATACCTAAATTTAGGGATTCCTTGATGTAGACTTGAAGAAGACTTGTAGCTTGAATGGAGTTCTTGAGATTCAAAATTAAGCTTGAGACACTAGAATTTGGATAAAATATTTGGTTAAGTCTTGGAGAGGTTTTTGAGAGGGTCTTGAGTGATATAGAGTTGAAAAATGGCTAAGTATAGGCGTTTTCACACATAAGTGGGCATGGGGCTATGACCCCAAGGCCCTTGAGCCAAAATAGAAATTTAAGGAAAAATCATCACTGGTCCGCGTCTGGTCTACGACACGGACCCAACATGAAGGGAAAGTTTGTACTGCTCCACGACCAGTCCGCATCACGGCCTAGTTGCGAATGCACACTGGATAAGAAAATTTTATGAAAATTATTTTTTCACTATGGGTCCTCTAAAATTGGGGTTATACCCATTTCCCACTCAATTATGCCCCATGGTTGAGAATATGAAGTTGGATTTCTAATATCACGCATGAATTTTGAAATATATGAAAATTACAATTATGGGCATTTCTGAAGCACATTTTAGGGCCTTTTGGGGGCATTTCAGTACTTCCCTAGATTGAATAAGCTCAAGTTGAAAGACCAGATCAATAACTTTGAGCAACTTCCTGCTGATTTGATCAGTACTACTTAGGAGAAGTTCACTAAATGTTTGAGGAGTGTCCCAGACCACAAGATAGTTGATGATGCCTTGGTGGAGATTTTCTACCTGCCCTTGATGAGAACAGTCAGGCTTGTGTTGACACTTTCATGGGGGCATGTTCTTAGCTCAGCTATTTGCAAGGATCACAGAGCGTATGTAGAGAGTGGTCAAGACGGACCCACCAAGCTCGTCTTTGGGGGGCATGTTCTTAGCTCAGCTATTTGCAAGGATCACAGAGCGTATGTAGAGAGTGGTCAAGACTAATCGTGAATGGGGCTGAGAAACAGAGCATCCACCAAAAGTTCATGTACTGTCAGTGTTGGTTTGGAGCAAGCAAAGATCAATGAAGAAATCATACAAGAGCTTGGTAATATGCTGTCAAAATATAACACTTTTAACGCTTAAAACTTAGGATTTTGTGTGTTCTTAATGCGATATATGTGGGTTGTATGTGGTTTTGTGATGGAATTTGTAGGATTATAGGTTGGCTATGATTTTGGATAAAATTATAGAAGTTGCTGGTTTATAACCTCTACGGATCGTAGAGCATTCTACGAGTCGTAGAGGAGGTCCCGTGAGAAATTCTAGTGAGGGATGATTTCTGAAGATCAGCTCAATGAGACATGCATATGAGTCGTAGAGCATTATACGAGTTGCATAAATAGGTTTCGTGAAGATTTCTAGTGAGGGATAATTTGATGAAATTGAAGCCTACAAGTATGCAGTACATGTCGTAGATCAGTACACGAGTCGTGAAGTTGTGTCATAAAAGAGAAGTCCAAAATCCCTGTAGCTAATTACGAGACCCCAACTACAAGCTGTAAATCACATTACGAGTTGTACAAAGCTTTCGTGGACTTTGTCATCAGTTTTTTTCATTTATTTAGGACTTAATTATAATTAATTATTTTTCAGAGGAGGACGTCATTATTCAGAGGTTTTTAGGGTTTGTACTTGGAGAACTCAATACTTGAGAGAGAAAAATTATGAGAAACACTTGTGGGTAAAGTTGATCTTCAATTTTGTGATTCTCATCAATTTATAATTTCTTCATCTACACACAACATGAGTAGCGAAATCCACAACTAAGGTTGTGGGAACCATGAAGAACTAACAAAGTAAACCCAAACTATTTACAATTCTTGAATTGGATATATGCATGTATTAATCAATTCTTTTCATTTTGTATATTTTCTAGTGGTGGCCAACATTAGAACTCATCTAGTGTTATTGACATGACCACGGTAGTAATGAATAGGAAAAGAGATTGATTAACAAGATTTGATTGACGTGTTCTTGTCTAATTAATTGAACTAGGCCAATGGGAGGTTGTATTGAGACTTATAGGTAATGATTAGTATTGCACACTATAGAGATGGGCCAAGTGAAATTCGCCTCTCACCTTTGACCAAAGACCTTGGTGAACTTAAATTATCATCCTGCATGCTATACGCTAGACATGAATTGGGTTATCCGGTGATACTAAGTTGGGGAATCATGGGGAAGACAATACCCTAGTTGCTCTCTATTATTGATTGTCTCTTGTGATAGTCTACTTTAATTTCTTATCAAATATTACAAAACCCCCTTCACGAAATTGAGTTGGTTAACTACTTGGATTGCTTATTGGTGAATTTGTCTTGAATCAACGTATTCCCGATGGGTTCGATCCTAACCTTGATTAGGTTTCATATCTAGACAATGATCTCTTTATCCTCTAAAAAGAAGGTGTAACTTGGACGCCATCAAGATTTTGGCACCGTTGCCGGGGAATACAAGACTTAGGCTGATTCATTAAGTAACTCAAGTGTTAATCCTTAGTTCCTTTTGTTTTACTTTTGTTTTTGCTTCTTTGCAGGTGTACAAATAGTGTATGGCCAACACTCGGAGTCAAGGCAATCCTTTAACTCCACTTGATCCAAAGATCCACCGACCTATAAGAAGGAAGACCCAATAAAATGCCAATAATGCAGCCAATGCATCCTTAAACCGAGATAATAATGATGATGATAGGAATGAGAATCCACCTCCTTTGGAGGACATTCCATAGCCTCAGGAGTTCAATGCAAATGCTTACCAATGGAATCAGTACAAGTTGAACCCCATGGCTATGGATGTGGCTGGAGTTATTATGTTGCCACCACTACCGGCAAACACAATGTTCACAGTTTCTGGTGGGTTACTTCAGGTGCTGCAGAACCATGGGCTATTTTCGGGATTATCAGAGGATCCATATAGCTATTTGCACAATGTGGCATTTATTTGTAAGAGTGTGATTGGAATACAGAACATGTCTATGGATGTTGTGGGACTTCATGTCTTCCCATTGTCTCTCATAGGAAATGCTGCATTATGGCTATCTGAGCTCCCACAGTGTTTAATCACTTTCTGGGCATATTTGTATAAGGCCTTTTTGAAGAGGTACTTCCCTAGATTGAAGAAGCTCAAGTTGAAGGACCAGATCAACAACTTTGGGCAACTTCCTGCTAATTCGATAAGCACTACATTGGAGTGGTTTATTAAATATCTTAGGAGTGTCCCTAATCACAAGATAGTTGATGACGCCTTAGTGGGGATCTTCTACCGTACCCTTGATGAGAATAGTCAGGCTTGTGCTGACACTATCATGGGGGCATGTTTCTAAATTAACCATTTGCAAGGATTGATGAGTGTATGGAGCAAGTGGTCAAGAGGAATCATGTATGAGGGCGATGGGATAGAGCTTCTACGAAGAATTCATGTGTTGTTAGTGTGGGTTCAGAGCAAGCCAAATATAATTAAGAAATTATGTAGAGCTTGCTCAGCTTCTCACAAGCATGGATATGGTGATCAAGTAGAACCAAAAGAGAGTGAATGCAATGGTTCACCAACCTCCATGTGCACCCATGTACGAGGAGCAATACTATGAGAAGGACATATGTTTTGTGAATGATCAGAAGGGGGGTTTTTGGACCAACATCCAAGGGTCCAATCAGGTCTATTGGCGCTAAGGTCAAGGAAATAAAGGTCTGAACATTAGTAGAGATAGAGCTTTTAGAGACAACCATGGAGGTTACTATGAGCGGAACAGGGGTCCAGATGCAAATTGGGGTCATAGAGAAGGTTTCAGAAATGGTCCATATATGTTACCACACAATCGAGACACAGGTACAGGCAATTCCAGAATAAGGAGATGTTTAACTGCCTATTGAAGAAGGTTGAGACTCTAAGATGCATGAAATCAGATATTTCAAGCATAAATAAAAAATAGAGTCCCATTTAGTAGCTATTAAACATCTTGAACAACAATTTGGTCAAGTGTTAACTCAGTTGAATCAGCGTCAGAAGAGTACATTGCGTAGCAACACAATGCAAAATCCTAAGAATTAAGGATAATGTATGGCGGTTACTACTAGGAGTGGCAAGAGCACTATTGATTCTCCTATATCGGTTGATGAGGAAGATGTTTGTGAGGAGATGGTTATAGCTAAGGATGTGGATACAGGAGATGATTCTGGCAAGGATAGGGTGAGTGAAGTAGCTGAAGCGCCACTGAAGTTTAAGCCCATCCCTAGGCCTCCTCCTTCTTTCTCTCAAAGAATCAAAAAGAGGGAGGAAGCAAGTTTAAACACTTTCTCTCCATCCTCAAGAAGCTATCTCTCAACATCCCTCTCATTGAGGCTTTGGAGAAAATGTCAGGCTATGCCAAGTATATAAAGGACTTGGTCACCAAAAAGCACACCGTGAGTCTGGAGCTTTCTCAAGAGCTTCAACCTTACAGTGCTATCACTACTAAATCCTTCAGAAGCATGAAGATCTAGGTGCTTCCACCATATCTTGCGCTATAGGAGATGTGGAGTTCGCAAGGGCAGTATGTTATATAGGTGTCAGTATCAATTTGATGCCTCTTAGGGTGTACAAGAAGCTAGGATTGGAAGCCCCTACTCCTCCTAGCTTGTGGTTGTTAATGACAGATTGCATAGTGAATAAGCTTGTGAGGATACTTTATGATGTGTTGGTTAAAGTGGAAAAATTCATATTCCCTGCAAACTTTAAGATTCTAGACTATGAAGTCGACTTCGATGTCCCTCATCTTGGGAAGACATTCCTAGCCACTAGACGAGGATTGAATGACGAAGAAGATGTCTTCGATATCTATTTGTCCAAGAAGAATCCAGATGAGCTCAAGAGTGAAGTCTGGGAAATTGGTAAAGTCTGAGTAACCAATTAGCCTAAGTCATGTTGCGACAATAAATCAGGAGCTGCTTGGGAGGCAACCCAAGGTGGACCTTGGCACTTAGGCACCCAAGTATGTTTTTTACCACTTATATTCTATTTTTGCTTGATTTTGGGCATTGGGGACAATGCACATCTTTTTCGATGGGGTGTGGGTGGTTATGGGCCTCAGAGAAGTCTAAGTAGCTTATGGTCCATAACTATCCCAATTTTTGATCCCAAGTTTTTCTTGCTTGTGTTCTTTTTCTCTGTGGATAGTTAATTTCTTTTGAACCAACACGTTTAGGATGTTTAATAATATTTGTAGCATATAGTACTAATACTTGTGGCATATCGCATGTTTTTGTGTTTTATTTTGAAAAATGGTACCCACCAAAAGATATTTTTATTAGTGGTTAGATAGTAACCATGCATGTTTAAGTGTTTGACAATATCTGATAAGTGAGGTAAATTGAGATTGAAAGCATGATCTATGATTCTTTTCATGATAGTGTATGAAATGCCATGAGAGTGTGAGCTTATTTTGTTAGATTCATGTATTTTGTGCTAATTCAGAACTTGCCATGTTACTCTAATTTAAATTGTTGATTGAATGGATTAGGAAAGGATCTTAGACCTTTCTTCTTAAATAATCGACTTTAGCCTAAAAATAACCAACAAAATGATGATACATCCCTTGTTCTAAATATTTGAGCCTTACATGTACCAATTTTTTCTAAACACCTAATTAACCTAGCCTTATCTAGTGAAAAATCCTAAAATTGACCCTGTTCTTTCCTTGAGCATTGTGAACCTTGACAGAGGCAAAAAGCCTAAGTTGAGGGTGGGTAGAAAAAGTGGCCTTGGTTCAGAGGATAGATATTGTGCACTTTAACATAGGCTAAATGCCTAAGTTGAGGTTGACTAGTGTAAGGGCAAAAGTATAAAAATAAGGGGGTGAGTTGGAAATGAGGAGAAAAAGAAGAAAAATCATGTACCAAGTGCAACAAAAAAAATAAAAGATGCCTTTTATTGAGATGAAAAGCAAAAAAAGTGTGAAAACAAGGCAAAAAGTTGAAAATGAGAAGAAAGCACTTGGAAAAGCTTGAATAAGGAAAAAAGGGGGAACAAGGTGAAGATGATAGAGCTGGTAGGGTAAAAGTGTAGAAAAATGCAGTTTCAAGGAGGGCCTTTAGTCACTATTTTCATAAAATATCATACCATAGCTCCCTAAGCCTAAGTTACAAGTCTGGAAAGTCCTAAAGTGATCCTAATCCAGTTAGTTGATGGTCTTAGTCATGAGTACAGGGGCAAGCCTATGGTATTTGTCATTATGTATGAATATCATTTTTGGGAGTGAGTGTTTTTGTACAGTTCCAAGGTTAAGCATGAAGTCATAATTGAGTGTCAAATATGGGACTTCTTTTTGTGATGGCACTTGCATTACATTGTTAGTATTTGACTTGTTTAGCGATTGTGGACTGCTGATAGCCCCTTTCTTATCATAGTTATGTTGTCACATCTATTAATTTTTATTGGTTCGCTAAATAGCTATCTGATCTTATTTTGAAAAGCTGGTATGGGTATCTAAGTTTGAATTGTATGTAATATATGCCATTAATTGAGGTCTATGTGTTACTGTATTGTCTATATAGATTGACTCGTCGTTTGATGACAAGCAATAATTTTAAGTTGAGGGTGTTGATGTGATGTCAAAATATAACACTTTTGATGCTTAAAATATAGGATTTTGTGTGTTCTTAATGCAATATTTGTGGGTTTTATTTGTTTTTGTGTTTAGATTTGCAGGATTACAAATTGGCTATGATTTGGGGCAAAATTGCAGAAGTTGCTAGTTTTTTGATGAATGGATAGAATGGATAGAACATTCTACAAGTCGTAGAGGATGCCCTGTGACAAATTTTAGTAAGGGATGATTTCTATAGGTCAGCTCAATGAGACTTGCATATGAGTCGTAGAGCATTCTACAAGTCGTATAGATAGGTTTCATGAAGATTTCCAGTGAGGGACAATTTGATGACGTTGAAGCCTATGAGCAAGCAGTATGAATCATTGATTAGTTCACGACTCATGAGTTGTGTCATCAAAGAGAAGTCCAAAATCTTAGTAGCTGATTACAAGACCCCGACTACGAGCCATAAATCACACTACGAGTTGTAGAGAGCTTTACTGGAGTTTGCCAACCAGTTTTTCTAATTTATTTAGAACCTAATTGTAATTACTATAAATAGTATTTTTAGGTTATTTTTCAGAGGAGGACGTCATTATTCAGTGTTTTTAGGGTTTCTACTTGGAGAACTCAATACTTGAGAGAGAGAAATTATAAGAAACACTTATGGGTAAATTTGATCTTCAATCTTGTGATTCTAATCAATCTTGGATTTGCTTGATCTTAACTCAGTTGTGCAAGTATATAATAATGTTTTCTCAATTCATAATTTCTTCATTTACACCTTAGTAGTTAAAATCCACAACTAAGGTTGTGGGAACCATGAAGAACTAACAAAGTAAACCCAGATAGTTTATAATTCTTAGATTGGGTATATGCATGTATTAATCAATTCTCTTTGTTTTGCTTTTTTTTTCTAGTGGTGGCCAACAACCCAGATAGTTTATAATTCTTGGATTGGGTATATGCATGTATTAATCAATTCTCTTTGTTTTGCTTTTTTTTTCTAGTGGTGGCCAACAACCCAGATAGTTTATAATTCTTGGATTGGGTATATGCATGTATTAATCAATTCTCTTTGTTTTGCTTTTTTTTTCTAGTGGTGGCCAACAACCCAGATAGTTTATAATTCTTGGATTGGGTATATGCATGTATTAATCAATTCTCTTTGTTTTGCTTTTTTTTTTTCTAGTAGTGGCCAACATTAGAACTGACCTAGTATTACTGATTGGACAAAGGTAGTAATGAATAGGAAAAGAGTTGATTAACGGGATTCAATTGATATGTTCTCGTCTAATCAACCTAACTGGGCCAAGGGGAGGTTGTACTGGGACTTATAGTTTGTATTCCACACTATGGAGATGGGCCAAGTTATATAGTAAAATTTGCCTCTCACCTTTGACCAAAGGGCTTGGTGAACTTAAATTACAATCCTGCATGCTATACACTAGACAAGAATTGGGTTATCTGGTGATACTAGGATGGGTAATCATGGGGAACATAATATCCTAGTTGCTCTTTATTATTGATTGTCTCTCGTGATAGTTAGTTTAGTTTAATATCTTATTGAATATTACAAAACTCCCCTTCAGGGAATTGAGTTGGTTAACTACTTGGTTTGCTTATTGATGAATTTGTCTTGATTCTACGTATTTCCTGTGGGTTTGACCCTAACCTTGGTTAGGTTTTATATCTTGACAATGACTGCTTTATCCTCTAAAAAGGAGGTGTAACTTGGGTGACATCACTTGCCCGAATTCACACAGGGATGGAGGTGATGATGAAGGAGAACCAAGAGCGAGCCAATGAAGTGGTTCATCAACCTCCATGTGCACCCATGTATGATGAGCCTTATAATGATAACGTGTGTTTTGTTGCTGATAAGACCGAGGGGGTTTCAAACCAATGCCTCAAGGTCTAATTAGTACTATTGGTGCCAATGTCAAGGAAACCAAGGTGGGAACTTCAATGGAGATAGAGCTTATATGGACAACCATGGAGGATATTATGATAGGAACTGGGGTCTAGAGAGATGCAGATTGGGGTTGCAGAGATGGCTTCAGAAATGGCCCCTATGTGCCATCACATAATCGTGATGCAGGTGTAGGTCGTTCCAAAATTAAGGATATGTTTGACCACCTAAAGCTGAGACACAGGATAAGACTCTGAGGTGTATGAAATCTGAGATTTCTAGCATCAATCAGAAAATTGAGTCTCACTTAGTGGCTATCAAACAACTTGAACAATAGTTTGGTCAAGTGTCGACTCAATTTAATCATCGCTAGAATGGTACACTGACTAGTAACACCGTTCAGAATCTTAAAAATGAAAGACACTGTATGGCGGTTACCACTCAGGTTGGCAAAGAGCACCATTGATCCTCCCATGCTAGTTGATGAGGATGATGTTCGAAAGTAGATAGTTTGTGGCCAAGGATTTAGATGTAAGAGATGATCGTGGCAAGGATGGGGTGAGTAAAGCTGCTGATGCGCCACAAAAGTGGAAGCCCATTCCAAGGCCTTCTCCTCCCTTCCCTCAAAGGATCAAAAAGAGGGAGGAGGAAGGCAAGTTTAAACACTTCCTCTCCATGCTAAACTAACTCTCTATCAACATCCCTCTCATTGAGGAATTAGAGAAGATGTCAGGGTATGCAAAGTACATGAAAGACCTGGTTACTAAAAAGTGCAATGTGAGTCAGGAGCTCTTCCAAGAGCTTCAACATTCCAATCTTATTGGTATGAGATCCTTGGTTCAAAAGTAAGAAGATCATGGTGCTTTCACCATATCGTGCACTATTAGAGATGTAAAGTTCGCAAGGGCACTATATGATCTTAGTACCGGCATTAATTTGATTCCCTTTGTGGTCTTCAAGAATCCATGATAGGGAGCCACTACTCTGACGAGCATGCAGCTATTGATGGATGATCGCACGATGAAGAAGCCTATGGGGATGGTATAAAATGTGCTGGTCAAAGTTGAAAAGTTCATACTCCCTGTAGACTTTGTAATCCTAGATTGTGAGGTTGACTTAGGCATCCCAATAATCTTGGAAAGACCGTTCATAGCCACTGGGTGAGCACTAGTAGATATGGAAGCTGGTCAACTCAAGTTCAGATTGAACAACGAAGAGGTTGTCTTCAATATCTGTTAGTCAATGAAGTTGTCAGATGATTTGAAGAACGAAGTCTAGGCAATTGGTTAAGTCTGATTAATTAATGTGTCCAACTCATGCTGCGACATGAATTAGGCGCTACTTGGGAGGCAACCCAAGGTCTTTAATGTAATGGTGTAATTGTAATTTTATTTTTTAGTCTTGGACTCATAGATAGTTTATTTTCTTGTATTTTGATTGTAATATTGGACATTGGGCTACTGCATATAGGGTAATAGTGTGTTCTATAAAGAATATGTAGGTACCTGGCTAAGTCAGCCAATTTTGGCTGAGAAGAGCATTAAGAAGAGTCACTACAACTGGTTCTATAGGCATGACTTAGTCTACGACCTATATAATATTTTATGAGTCATACCAAGTCTCGTAAATTTTCTAGTGAGCAAAATTATTGTGACCTCTATTTTATGAGAGCTCTTTACGGTCTGTAGTACCAACTATGACCCATAAAGATGCTTTCATAGACCCTTCTACAACTTAGTCTAAATTGTTTTTGCATTTCAATTTTTTATTTGTAGGGCTAACATTTGTGCATATATATTCATGTTTTAGGTACTATGGCCCCAAAAGCTAGACCTGATGAGATCAAGGCCCTTAAGAGGAGGCTCATGGATAAGTCTTCAGGTTGAGCAGACTCCGGCCCTAAGCGGATCATTAGAGTAGCTGGACGTCAACCCGGGCTCGGAGGCTACTAGACCATAGACTAGAGCAGCCGCTAGACCTGAACAGATTAAGGCTCTTATCATCCACACTCACCAGTCTAATGAGGGAGGCAACGATAGGAGCAATTCTATCCAAATGACTCCATACAAAGAGGAGTCCAGCTCTGAGTCAGGGTCCGGAGATGGATCAGAGATGGATTTCTCCACATTACCTCATTCTTCACCACATGACACCCTTACTAATTAGTGGTGTGTCGAGGGAATGCGGGATATCTATATGGAGGGCCAAAAGCAGAAAGAGCAGGGCAAGCCAGCCTGCTCCATCTATGAGGAGCCTCGAGTCATCCTAGATAGACTCGATTGTGTCCCCGATCTCTAGCACACTATGATCAAATATAGGCTCCAGTGGCTGACTAGATCACTTGGACTATACTCCCTGACCATGGTGAGGGAGTTCTATGCCTCTTATGCAGCCACAATTCATACAACTCTTCCCAAGGGGAATAAAACCCCTCACTCAGCCCAGACTTACTAAGATGAGAGTGAGGGGATGGCAGGTGGATATATGGGAGACCACCATTTGCTAGATGCTATTTGCGCCAGAGTTCCCTGCCCCTAGATTCACTGTAGAGTTTGACTACAGGGTGGGGCAGACAAGGGACTCACTGGTGATGAGATATGTAGAGCGCTGAGCTAGCTTGATGAGATAGGTGGCTGGTTATATTGTTGAGAAGGGTCTGAAACCAACCTCGATTACCACACAGTCAGAGAATATTATCAAGGCTTCACTCAGTTTCCCTGCCAAGTTTTAGTAGGAGATTATTTGATCATGATTTTAGCCTACCATTGTTAATAATACTTTGATATCGGAGCATACAGTACTTATTGCCAGAATCTTGGCTAATTATGATATTGATTGGGCTAGCCTCATGGCCAAGAAGATTGACGAGGCCACCCTGA
>DF363211.1:2354-37262 GCA_000787875.1 Solanum virginianum
CCAATCAAAAATGCACATGTCCAGAAGATGCACGTTGCAGAGATGAGGATGTTGAGATGGATGTGTGGTCACACCAGGAGTGACAAGGTTAGAAATGACACCATTGGGGAGAAGCTAGAAGTGGCTCCGGTGGCTGATAAGATGAGGAAAGTGAGGCTGCGATGGTTTGGACATGTGCAGAGAAGGAGTACCGATGCTCCTGTTAGGAGGTGCGAGAGATTGGTCTTAGTAGTTACACGGAAGGGTAGAGGTAGACCGAAGAAGTACTGGGGGTAGGTGATCAGACATGATATGACGGAACTTGATCTCACTAAGGACATGACCCTAGATAGAAAGAAGTGGAGGTTGCGAATTAGAGTAGTAGGCTAATTGGTAGAGTTAGGTGGATGCATGGCCTTGGGGTATAGTAGGGTTAGGTGGAGGACGTGTTTTTTTATCATATTAGTCGCTCTTTCTGTTCCCTTCCCTTTCTTTTCTGTCATATCTAGTTCTTTCTGAATATGGGTTTTGAGATGAGGGTTCCCAAGAAATAGCATCTCTACTTCTATGAGGTAGTGGTGAGGTCTGCTTATATTCTACCCTCCCCAGACCCCACTTGTGGGATTTCACTGGGTATATTGTTGTTGTAACATGGAATCACTGCGCTAGATGTAGAGTCAGACTCGTTGGAAGCACTGGAATCCATATTGACAGGTATACCAATTTTTGACAACATAATTTTTGAATGCAGGTTGTGCTTGAGCCAATTGTCGACATGGGCACTACGCCACGTGTTCAGGGAGCAAAACCAACTGGCTGACTGTTTGGCAAAGGAGGGCGCACAAAATGGAAGGTTAGGAGATGTGAAAGTCTTCGTTATACCTCCAGATTTTGGGAAAAACCAACTGAATTCGGACTCTAATGGAACTCTTTATTCTAGAAAAGTCAAAAATTTTATTCCTATACTGGCCGGGATGTGGCCTCAGGACAGTTTGCAAAAGTTTTGTATAACTCAAATTGCTTAAACCTGGCACCTCTCACTTGCCAGGGTCTAGCCTTGCAGAGGCTACTTAATATAATATATTTTGTCTGAAAAAAAAAAAGAAAAAAAAGACAAACAAGTTAGCGTCTACTAAATTTCTTAGGTATGATCTTAATATTTTCCAAAAGAATTTAACAGAGTACAGAAGTGAGATCTATTGCTACAAAAAAGGGAAGGAACGCTTAAACCACACTAGAAGAAAAAGGTAATAATATCATACTGGATGATGATAAATTTCATACACTAATAAGGTTTTAATTTAGCAAAAAAAAAAAATCTCTTTTGAAAGAGATATCCAAGGTAGTGGTAAGGTCTGCGTACATTCTATCCAGACTCCACTTGTGAGATTTTACTGGATATATTGTTGTTTGTTTTGAAAAAGATATCCAAGAATAAAGGTACTGATTCAATATATACTCCTCATACCACCAAACTGGTGAGAAATTTGAGAAATCACAAGGACCCAATAGCATGTACCAGAATGACCTATAAAGGCCACCCAGTGCACTAAGCTCCTCTATATGTCTGGGGGAACGCCAAAGAAGAACCAGACCGCAAGAGTTTATTATACACAGCCTTTCCCTGCATTTACCCAAGAGACTATTTTCACAACTCAAACCAAACCTATCACCTCTTAGTCACACGGCACTAACTTTACCAGAATGAATTATAATTTCAATCAAACTAGAAGTCAGGGGTAGAGCCACCTATTCCAAGCTCCTTCGGCAAAAAATTATACTATATGGCTAAAATTATCTTTTACAACTAGTTCGTATGTGTAGTTTTTCAAATTTTAAATTATTAAAAATTCAGACTCCGTCACTGCTAGAAGCAGGAAAAAAATATCTAGGCTTTAAGTAGGTATAGGTAGGTTTATCATCAATGTTGTAACAACATTAACCCAAGGGTGATCACTGAAACACCCTTCATCAACAATTATATGATGCACAAAGAAAATAATACTGTGTATATAGGTCAACAACAACATTTTAGAGATATATAGTTTCTAGCTGTTTAAGATCCAGATCTCAAAAACCACAACACAATCAAGTAATCATTAACCAGATATTCCAAAACCAGATCAATCAGCTAAAATCCTTATAAAATAATACAGATTCAAATCATAAAAGCAGAGAGTTGGAAGATTGATCGTACAATGAAATGCGAAAGATTGACGATAGTCCAGGCCATGCCATATGAAGAGCCAAAAACAGACAACACAACGAGCCAGGAGAATAAGAGAATGAATATGTAAATAGTCCAGACTCCAGGATACGTGAACCATTCAGTATTCCGATTCAGATCCGTCGTTGGAGCAGCCCTCACATACAAATTCGCCATCCAAAAATACTTCAACAAAATCTATGTATATAAATAAGACAAAGAACAAATCGATACAAATAAAATTTGAAGAAAAACTTTGTGAATCAGGTGAATATGGCGATTAATGTCGCATTTGATCAACAAAACCAGGACGAATAGCTGCCTGGCGCCTGCTATTGGTAAGGATGGTGGGACCGCCGTGCCGTAGAGGGGGCTTTCATCTCTGCTTCTTTTTGACAAATGATTGTTAAAACATATTTTAGTCATTAACTATATTTTTTTAAAAAAAAAATAAATAAAAATTACGATCACAACAAAAATTCTGTTTCAATTTATATATGGTCAATTTTTATTTTATTTCTCTATTTAATTAATGTTTAAAATAAACACGTCATTTTTAGTAGCTTTAATATTATCAACTAAGTACGTGATGTGTCATATTCAACCATTTACTTTCTTAAATGTTCATTCAAATTATGATTTCAAAAATGAAAGCTTAGTATTCTTTTTTCGAAGTATATTTGTTTTTGGTAACAACTTTTAAATGCATTATTACTAAAAATTAATAAACATGTCATAACTTAAGGAGCACCTTACTGCATACCACCTACCAGGTAGGGTGCCACGAGAATCAAGCCTCGGCAAAACAAAAGAAACATGAGAACATGAAACTGTTAACTCTCCAACTTATAAATGAATTTTCTATTGTTATGTGCTCTTTTGAGGTAAAAAACACATCTAATCTAGTTCTCAAAGGAGGGCGCACAAAATGGAAGGTTAGGAGATGTGAAAGTCTTCGTTATACCTCCAGATTTTGGGAAAAACCAACTGAATTCGGACTCTAATGGAACTCTTTATTCTAGAAAAGTCTGTACATGAATTCCTTTAAAGTGCTTCCAATTCCTTGTCCTCAAGGAGTAGTAGTACAATGCTCCCCATATTGCTGCCAACATAGCCTTCTTAAACAACACTCTTTTCCTTTTGATAGTCAACAACACTCTTTCCAACTACCCGAAGTGCATTGTGATACTTGTCCATGCATCAATCCCTTTTGTGACTTCTTTGATCCAGTCACAATGACAAAATAAATAGGAAGTTGTTTCTTGTAATTGTTTATCACATAAGCAACAAGTATCATCATCAATTGATATATTCATCTTAAGCAATTTGTCCCTACCAAAGAGCTTGTTTTATGCAGCAAGCCGTACAAGGACCCTGTGCTTTGGCTAGACCACTACATTCCATACAAGCTCAGCAATAGGAAATCGTCTCTGCGTACCTATCAACTTTCGGAAGTACATTGCTATTGCTTAGTATGTTGTTTTATTAGAAAAAAAGTGACTTATCATTTTCACTAATACTAAATCCTCTTTTTCTTTTTCCTTTTTTTCATAATTTGCTCAATCACAAGCATAGAGATAACTCAAATTGTCAGTTTAGCCTATATTTGAAGATGCAATTTCATTTCAAGATTTGAAATTCTGATTTTAAATTACCGTTTCAACATGTAATTTAAAATCATGTTTCGTATCCAAAATTCTCCAAAATGTTTTGCTTTAGAAAATATTCCCAGTGAGAAAATGTTTGCATTCATCTCAGAGCAACAAATTAATGCAATTGAACTTTGTTGCCTATTGGCCCTCGTCAATATTGACTGCCTTTAAATAAACCTCAGTCTCATTTTATGTGACACTCTTTGATCTAACATGACATTTAAAATAAAAAAAAGAAAAATTTTAAAACGTATGATCTAAAATCATTCTTAGATATTTGTGTGACTAAGAATCATTTCATTAAAGATAAAAAGAGAATTTTAAAGGTAATTAGAGTAAAATGACATTTTTTGAGGGACAAACCAAAAAAGAAAAGATGTCATATAAAATGGAACAGAGGGAGTAGCAACATAGATATTTTCACAGCTTAGTAAATTCAATCAACATGAACCAAAGTGTTGACTAAATATTCTTTAATTTATGAAAGAAAAAGAACGAACTTTATCAGATCATTACTTAAGCAACCAACAAAGTAGCAGAAAGAATGATCAGATAGGAAATTAAGGGAGATGCCAACAACTAAACAGGACATATCATTTTACTGTCCTATTTACAAAAACTAATTGCAAAATTCTTCAATCACATATTCGCCGCTTTTTAGCTGGTGTTTCTGTTTGATTGAGAGTAGCCACTTTTGAATCACAATGGTTCTCATTTATGCGTTTCTTCGAGCTTTTGCAATTATAGAATGAAGTCAGTTCTTCCACTTTCACCTTAGTAACATCAGTCCTCACACCAATGTCTGTTGCATACCTGGTCAAACAATACATTCCAGCAGTTGCTACGACTAAGCCAGCTGGACTTGTCATGAATAACTTCACAGGTGACGAGGCAATAGCTGCCAAAGGAGCACCTATAACAGAGGCAGCTTGACCACTCCTTCCAAGAGCTCCTTGGTCAAGAACAAGAAGACCTGTTTTACAGAATAAGGCAAAATCTTCACAGTTATTCTTGAAGACAGCATAATTCCCAAAGCCATTTTGAAGCAAGTGCATGGCTCTGTGAATCACTGCCTCTGAAGGATCAGATTGTGCAGTGGTGCATGTCCCACCCCGAAGTTTAGTAAGAAAAACTAAAGGGCTGGCTCCATAGTCAAAGCGGTATAATAATCCATCACCCAGGAAACAATCCAAGCAAGAGAGAACCACCCCACTTTCCTTTTGTTGAAATCCACAGTCAGGAATATTTGTACAGGTTGAAGATACATTTGTACTTGAAGCTGACGAGCAATCTGAGGGAACAGACCAGAGAATTGGGTCTCCTGAAATAATATTTTGCTCACGCGTAAAATGAACAACTTTGCTCCCACCAACATAGATTCCTGTTCAAGAATTTCAGATATTCAAAAATACTTTGTCAAGTGACACCAGCTACCAATCAGGTACCAGAAAATATATCACTAAACATGGTTGAATAGCTCATACTCGGTTGCAACAGATAGTAGAGTACCAATTACTGAAAGTCTAACAAGAAAAGAAATAATGGGAGATAGAATCTACTGTACCTCATTCACTAATTACTAGAAAGTCTTATCATGGTAATATATCAACATGAAAGATGAAGTTGGAGCGATGTCCTCATAATGAAAGCAGTATGATTTCAGTTTTGACAAGTTTCAAAGTGTTGAGCTGGGCAGCAAATGAGTTTTAAATGAATAGCCTAATAAATTAAGATTGTTCCAAAAAAATTGCAGTGCACAAATAGGGTAAAAACAATTCCCTTTTTGGTTTTATATCAACTGTTGAGTAGTAACCTTGAATTCAGAAAAAATTCTAGTGTGATGGTAAAAGGGGTTCAAAAATTGTCTTACATCAAAAGTTCAAACCTAAGAGTAACACTCTGCTATTTTTATTTATAATCTCCTGGTATGAAGTCATGGCTTTGCCACTGATTTATGCAAGCATTGCAATGTTGGTGTGAAGTAAAAGCTGGAGTAAATATTACAGATTTTTATACATTCATTTTTTGCAAATACAATAAGAAGATTACAAAAATGAAGAAAATGGTCATCCTGTAATAGAGGTCTCAAATTTTATGCACATCCACCCCCAAAATAATGTAGACCTCAAGATTTGTTAATGTCCGTGACATCTCAGTACTTCATTTTTGAACTTTCGTTGTAGAATTAGAGGGCAAAGGCGGGGATAAAAAGTTGTACAGGCTAGCCTACGCGAGAGAGGGGAGGGCTCGTGTCCCGGATCAAGTGAAATGCATCAAGGACGAGGATGACAAAGTACTAATGGAGGAGACACTTAGTAGGTGAAAATGGCAGTCATACACCCATAAAGTCTTGAACAAAGTGGAGGATAGAGATAAGGTGCTGGAGGATATGGAGCATTCAGAGAGGCATCTCGATTTTGGGTGTTATAGGTGTATAAAGTTTGAAGAGGTTGAAGGTGTTATTTGTAGGAGGATGCACATGGGAAGAGTGATCGGGCCAGACGAAATTCCAATGGACTTTGGGAAGAGCACAGGCAGGACAGGATGAGCAGCTGACTAGTTTATGTCATTTTTAAGACAACAAAAATGTCCAAGGCATGAAGGTGGAGTACAATGAATCTGCTGTACAAGAACAAGGGTGCCATTATAGTTGCACCAATTCCAGGAATATCAAGTTGCTAAGTCACACTATGAAAATTTGAAAAAAGGTGGTGGAGATGAGGATGAGGAGGGACGGGTCTATTTCTGAGACCCAATACGAATTCATGTCAGGGCACTCAACTACGGAAGCCATCCATCTGGTAGGGAGACTAATAGAGCAGCACAAGGAGAGGAAGGAAGACCTATACATGGTACTCATTGGTTTAGAAACAGCATACTACAAAGTCCTAAGGGAGGTATCACTGAGATGTTTGGAGGATTGTGGCGTACACTAGGGCAATAAAGAACATCTACAATGGAACCAAGACTGGGATAAGGATAGTAGGAGGAGACTTGGAGCACTTCCCAATTGTGATGGAGTAGCACCAAAGATCAGTTCTTAGCCCATTTTATTTTCCTTAGTGATATAAGCATAGTGTATGTTATTTTGTGGGTGACATAGTTCTGATTGGCAGGAGGTTAGGACACAAACCCTAGAGTGTAAAGGATTCAGGTTGAGTAGGACTAAAACAAAATACTTGGAATACAAGTTTAGTAACGTAATGCTTGTGGTTGGAGTGGAAGTGAGGCTTGTTACACAGGTCATCCAAAAGAGGGGAAGTTTCAAGCGTATTAATTCTATCATACAAGAAAATTGGAGATTGATGATAATGTCACACATCATATTAGTGTAGGGTGGATGAAATGAAGGTGCACATCTACAGTCATGCTTTCTTTGGTATCTACTTTGATATCGTCTATCAAAAATAACATCTCTCCATCCTAAAGTTGGGGTAAGTCTGCATATACTATATTCTTCTCATGCCTCACTTACGAGATTACAATGGATGTGTTGCTAAATATGCAAAAGAAAAATGCCAACAGTGATTTCTTTTTAAGATTCCCTTTATTAATTTGAGACTTCAAGGACACAAGAAAGAGAAATGGTGGCTTAAGACAGAAATCCATTATTAATGGAAAACTTGCAATTGCTTGACCTAACGACAAACCCTATGTAACCAATTAATTCAACAAAGAGGAACAAAACACCTACAAAAAAAACAAAAAATTGTGGATTTCACTTGTGTGCACCGATCAAATTTATTCACAATTAACAATGCAGGCTGTTTGTATTTCCGCAATCATTTCTCAAATCTAAAACCCAAATGCTACTGTACAGGATTGTTAAAATGTGTTCTAATTTAAACACTAGAAATATCCAAAACCATTCATCATATGCTCAGACCAACGAATTGAAGCAACAAAAAAAAGTTGTAATCTTACATTAGGTCCAGTAAAATGTTGAAAAAGGGTTTCAGACTGACCGTGATGAGAGTAGGCGAAGACCGTTCTCCAAGTGTAGATATGGTCACCTGGTGCTGTCTCGCTCCTTTCTACTCTCTGAGTGAGCAGTACCCATCTCTTTCCCTCTCTGCAATGGCTACAGTCGGATGAAATTGGGGAAAATTGCCCGACTGTTTGGCTGCGATGGGTAGGGGTGGTGAAAGTGACAGCTAAGCCGCCCTTGACGAGCAGGATTTCCAACCCAAAAATTCTAATAAAAAATAATATTTGGGGGTCTAAAATCTAAGGGGTCGTTTCGTATAAATGAAAATAATTCTGAAATAAAATTTTATCCCCTCCTAAATGTCTGTTCGATTGGCTTAAAAGGGATAACTTATCTCGAAACTAATAAATAACCCTGAGATAAGTTATCCCTTCTAAGAGATGGTATAAAGTTATAAAATGACAAATATATCCTTATCTTTATCACTTTTTATACCTTATTTTGTATATATATTTTTACATTATTTTTAATACAATATACGCTAATATTCAAATTTTTCCCTCTTTATTTTTATAATACTATTTCATATTTTTCTATTAAAAAATTACATTATATAGTATAATTTTTATTGACTAATTATTATATTTTTTATATTTTGATTTTTCATAAATCCTTTTTTACTTTAACAAATTTAAAATGCAAGTTCTATTTGTAAATTAATTTTTTTTAAAAGTTTTGTTTTAAATGCATACGATATTATTATGTAAGTGCACACCTAAAAATATTTAAGCTAAATAAGATGAGAGATTTATTTTAATCCCATTATTACTAATCCCAACATAATTTATCTCATCATAACTTATATTCAAACCAAATGACTCCTAAATATATATATTGTTATAAGACGGAATGATTTAATAAGGCCTTGTATTTATATTTAATTGTATTCTGGATCCTCCTACTTAGCGAAATCAAAAAGATTTTATGTGACAATTCTATGCTTCGATCAAATACAGTACTTTATGATCAAATGAAATTCCCCTATCCAAATCAAACAAGAATGTTTAATTCATGAATTCAAGCAAAATAACTTGCAATTGGAGAAATCCTTAATAAACTAGGCCAAACACATGTGTAGACAGTGGCGGATCTAAGATTTAAAGATTGTAGATGTTCTGAGAGCATGCACCGAGTCTTAGGAGAGCAACAAGAACCAAAGCACCCATGAAACTTCTTGTTCTGGTGCTTATTTTTATATTTATATCATTTTTGTATATTTTATATATATATATATATACACACAATTTTTTTCGAGATTAATGGGTGCTCGAATACCCGGAACAGACCACATAGATCCGCCCTTGTATGTAGACCCTTAAACTTATTCTTAAATTTCATTTTGACATTCCAATTCAATCTTGTTCCATTTTGACCCATCAACTCACATTTTCATGTTCCCATTTTGGCACTTCTTTCCAAAAAATTAATAAAATGAAGAGAGTGGGCTTCACAAATATAACTCTATTTTTTTATGTATAATTTAAATACAAAATTGAGTTGGAATACCAAAATACAATTTAAGAGACAAATTTAATGCTCCATACATGTGTTGGCACATAAAACTAATACTAAACAAAACCACGAATCATGAAATGAAGCTTTAATAATACATGGAGTACAATTGTACAAATTAATGTACCAATAGATATATAAATTATTGCTACCAGATTACAATTTGATCAATAACAGTCTAATCTCATCAACAACAAAATAAGGTAACATCAAGCCAGCGTGGAAGTGGAGAACAGCTGTCATCTTTGGGATTTTCCGGCGTACCAACGAATCTCATCAGCAAAGCAAATCTAGCCGCCGATTATTCGTTAAAGAAAAGAATAACACGATAATCAAAGAATAAAATGGCGACTAGCTATGGCGAAACGGACCTTCACAGCAATTCCAATGGAGTTTACAGTTGGTAAAAAAACAGTGAAATTGAACCCACTATGATGTACAGTTGCAAAAACAAGGATTTCCAGCAAAATAGGACTCTCACCTGAAAAGAATAGCTCAAGTGTTAACGCCGGCGCCGGTGGCGTATGGCGATTTTGACTCATTTGAAATATTATAAAAAAAACTATAACTAAGTGAATATTTCTAGAAGCTAAAGACTCACTGCATTAGAAGTAATAGACATATAGCCGCCGGATGAGGAGCCCCCGTCCTGCGGTGACCACGACGTCGATGATGAAGAATCACTGCCAGATGGTGGACTTTTACCGGAGCTACTATTAGTGCTGACGCCGGCGGTGTTGATACCGGCGAATCCTAAGGGATAAGATGGTGAACCGTCCGGCTTAAAAAGGCCGTAGTTGCGCTCCGACGTAGGGCCAGGCTTTAAGTTCTCATTAAATAAGGCAAAGACGTAAACGTTCAAATTGGTGTTAGGCTTCAATGGAGTTCCCTTCTTTTGACTCACAAGTTTTATGAGATTACAATTGTATTTCCTCGCATTATCCGGCGTAGCTCCGAGCTCATCGGCGTCTCCTTTCGACGGCCAACCTGTTTCTGAGATCTGGACGCACATGTTTTTGTAGCCAATGGAAGCTAAAGCAGAATGAACCGCATCAATTTGGGCGAAAAGCATGTTATCGTAATGAAGATTAGTTGCAGGATCATCAATCCCCTGGTTAGATTGAAAGAGCACGAAATCAAGCGGCACCTGCTTTGGATCTGCCTGGTAGGCAAAATAAGGATATGCATTAACTAGAAAAGGTGAGCCAGTTTTACAATGAAAATCCACCACCTGAGTAACACAGCTCACTAGATCTCGACGGAAAGCTCCGGCAGACGGCGGGTAAGAAGTCTCCAGAATAGCAACTGAATGAGCAGTAGTTACACTCACTTGCTTGTCTAAATTCACATTAACAAGAGCAGCGTACACATTTTCCATCGCCGGGAGTAGACAGCCGGAGAGTGCAGTGTTGTTAAAAGTTAGCACTTCATTCCCAACGGCTATACAAGTGATTTTCGTCGCCGGTAAATAGGCTTGGACATTGGTTTTAACCCAAGCCTGAGCTTTCGCAGGATCCTTCATATCGGAGAGATACTCATTTCCGAGGCTGACAATGAATTCAACACCAGAATTAGCAAATGCTTTGAGGACATGTGGATCGGCATCATACAGCTTCACTCTGGTTGCTCCTATGGACTTCACTAATGGAACCACTTTCTCCGGCGGGGGAAGATTATCGGCTATCTGACCATAGTTTATACCGATAGAAGTCGCCATTACAGGGCTCAAAAACAGTAGAATTAGAGAAAAGCAGTGGATGAGAGTGATGGATTCCATGGCAGACATGGATGAGGAAGAAGAAGCTGTACAAGTGTGGATAGTAGAGTGAAATGAATTGAGTGGAGAAAAGAGTGGGAATTGATCAGTGGGGGGACTGCTTGCTATAAAAGTAACGGCGTTAATGCATTGTTGAGGTATTAGTGGGGAAGTGCTTGCTACAGAGGTAACGGCGTTAGTGCATGTTGACGGATTTAGGTGATCCATTTCATTGGACACATTTTAACATTACTCCGTATTCAGCAATCATACCTACCCCATCTGCATGCCCATTGCCCTAGGTAAAAAAATAAATAAATATATTTGGAAAAACATATTTTGATTCATAGTAATAATCCAGCTGTTTTATACCACCTTCGTTTCATATTAAATGAATTATTGAGTCATCTCATATATATTAAGAAAAAAATATAAAATTTAATCATATTTCATTGTTAAAAATAACTGAATTGTTAAAAATTCAAGATAAATATTTAATTTTTTTCATATTTATCTTTTTCTTAGAAATCTTTTTATATTTTTTACTAGATAAATTGCACTATTTGATAATAAATAAAACGAAAGTAGTGAAAAATATTATTTAAATTATATATTTGAATATTTTTCTTAACAGACGTGCATTAGCTCATAAGTTCAATTAATATAGAATAGAGGGAGTAATAGAGCATTTTTTTTAATCAAAATGTTAACTTAGGATATTTTTTATTCAATTTCATATAGTTTTAGGGTATTTTTAATCATTTTCTATATTTTTAAGAAATTTATTGAACCAATAACTATTACTCCTTCTGTCTATTTTCATTTGTCTATTATACTAAAATGTTATCCATTTTTACTTGCTTATTGGTTTCCAAAATGAAGAGAATTTTATATCTAATTTATTATTAAATATTATTCACTTATTAATGCATTTTTAAAATATTAAATTTATTATATTTAAAAGAAAATTATAATAAATTTATTATTTTATCAATTTTTTTCAAAGTTTATCGAGATAAAATAATAATATGCTCAGTGAAATTTTACAAATATAATATGAAAAAAATAAAAATATATGCAAATCTTATTACTGTCTCGAAGAAATGAAGAGGCTACTAAAATTTGTTGAGAATAAAAAAGTAAAAATAGACTAGAGATTAGTGAAAGATTGAGATGGTTTGATTGGAAGAGTTAAAAAAAGAAGATAGAGAGATGCTTTGATTGTGGAGTAGTAGAAGAGTTGAAGATGGATTTCATTTGCTCATTCACATTCACATTCACATTTGCTTTTGAAATTTGATGTAATAATTGGAGGCCACGAGGGAATTGATGCTGTTTTGCTTCTTATGTCAGGACAAGCGGAGTGGGGACTGATGAGTTGCAATTCCAGTGTTGGCCATTTTCTTCTTTTTAATTCTTTTCAGGAAATAGTATTTTATCTCGTGTCTACATAGAAAATCCATTACAAATCATCAAAAGGGTGATGATTCAGCACCTCACTGTTTAAGTAAGAGATGGGAGATTTGATAAAAAAAAATAAGAAAACCCACTACAATAATATCCTAATTTGTAATCACAATGTGCATATCTTTTTGTCCAATTAAATTTGGATGAGCATGTGAAATAATTAAACCAGGGTTTCATTATAGATTTAGGATTAGAATTGTATTTAATCATAAAATTTGATTAGATTCGTAAATTTATATTTAATTAAAATATTTTTTAAGTTTTCAAAAATTGATTAGACTAATTTTTGAATGAAATTTTACTTGTACAGTTTTAAGTCAGTCTTAAGACATGAAATCTTAATTATTCTTAGCTTTTTTCGTTGAGGTAAGATTTCAAATTTATGTGTCAACTGAACATTACCGCCAATGGCTGAGATGTGCAGTGGACACGTAGATTTGAAGGACCTGGTCTTTTTAGAAGTCGACATGTAAATTTGAAGTACTTATTCTTAGGAGTCGACACGTAGATTTGAAGGACTTATTCTTCTTATGAGTCGACATGTAGATTTGAAGGACCTATTCAAGCTTCTCTCTCAGCCCCTTTCTCAATATATTGTAAATTAACTATATTATATATAATTTTTTTAAAAAAAATAAATAAAATATATGTACAATTACAACTTTAACAATTCAAATTCCAAAACTTCAACTTCACAATTTATGACTTAATGAAAGCTAAACTATCAGCAAATTGATTGGAATACTATTATTATGACAAAATATGGCAAGTTGTTGTCTTTTTTCATTATTACTAAGTGCGTGCAACGTTCTTAAATGTTAATTTTGACCTTCAATAAATGAGTACATAAAAGAAATTTTCTTTTATGACATTATTTTGGAATGACACATTGAAAGAAAATAGATATTGCATTCTTTTTTAGTTTCATAAAGGACACCGTATGACAACTAATCTCAAATAATCTCTTTATTTCATAAAAATAAAAATAAATTTTATATATATCTCATTTTTTTTGATATTTTATTTGTAAAAATATATTAAATATGTAATTGTGATTGTTATTATTATTGGACCAGGCTACTATTTGAGAAATTAGTTTCTTTTAGCACACACGCAACTTTATTTTAAATTACAATGTTGATAAATAAGATAATGATAGTTTTGCCACAAACAAAGATCGTAAAAATCATATAATAACAAACAATTATTATCTATTTAATTGGGACATCCATGGTATTGTCCTTAATTTTCACCTAGGCCCACCACTTTTTTGTCCTATTCTTGCAAAGATTTTCTACTTTGTTTCATTTCATCCCTTTCTGTTTGGTTTTTTTCCCTTCAGAATCTAATCACATGCATAATTGGAAGGATTATTGATTTCATTTCACCGGTTAAAAAACGTTTTTACCTATAAAAATGGATTGTACTATATAAGTCACGATACATAATCGAGTATCTATTATAATTATTCATTTTTTATCGAAGAAATCTATGCAAGAATCTTTATATAGGAATTGAAGAAGGATCTTTGTGAGAATCTTTCAAATAATTATGCTTTTTTCTTTTTTTAATTAATTATTAATAAATTAAAATATAAAATATTTATATACTATTAATTTCTTAATATGAATTCGAATTGATCCATATTAGTGATCCAATCACCAATTTCCTTCACCCCTTTCTTCCCACTTCTCCCTTCCAAATTTACATAATCATATTTTATGAAGTTACTACAAAAACATATCTAAATTATTATTTTTTAATTTTTGTTTGAATATTCATATATGAGTTCCTTGTGTTTTATATTCCTTACGTATGTTTTATTTTGTGATTCACACCTTATTTCTTTTCTTTTTTTTAAATGGTTGTTCTCTAACCTCTTTAATTATTCTTTTGCAAAATAATGGAAATATTCCTTTTAAAAAATTTGCACAATAACAAGATTAGAAATACAAATAATACATAAAGAAATGACCCAAAAACTAAGAAAGTTAAGCAATTAGAGTCTATTTGGATACACTTATTGCGTTTAACTTATAAGTCAAAAGTCATAAGTTAGGAATTCTAGTTTATAACTTTTGACTTAATTTGATCATTTTGGCTTAAAAACAAGTACTTATAAGCACTTTTTAAATTTACCCAAACACTAAAAAAATGCTTAAAAGCTATTTTGACATAAAAATACTTAAAATAAGTCAATCCAAACAAGCTTTTAGACACAAAGTTTAGTACCAACAGTCAAGAGTGTGTAATTTTTTAATTTCTTAATGTCCGAACTGATTTGTACGAAAAAATATATATCTAATCTATATATATAAGTGTGGTATGTCCCAGTATGACCAAGGGCATGTTCGTACTTTCAGGCCTTTGTGCCAATGGGTCTCACACGCCGCTAGACCCTCTATGTCTTCTCTGTTGTCTGCGTGGTTTCGATTCACGTGAATCAATCCACGCGACTCACACTTCATCTCCCCAGTTATTCGTTCTTCTCTTGTTACTGTGATATTTTAAAATAAAAGATTGTGTTCTCTTGCTGCTTGAATCTGAAAGCTCAAGAGTTTAGATTTACATAAGGTCGGCATTCTTGAAAACGGCGAAGGTGAAATAGGTGTAGTTGTAATAGGTTAAAACTGTCACAGTGATGTATATTAATTATAATCTATAATAAAAAATCAGTTATTATAAAAAAAAATGTGTTGATATTATAGAACAGTGTGCATAGGTAAGAACTAAATAGTTTTTAAAAACGAATTTTAACGTTATATTTCACCTTTCTATGATAAATAAACATATTGCACCAATAACAACGTCAACCATATTATTAGTGTCACTTTATAAACCTTTTAGAATAGTCCTAGTCAAATATTTTGACTTTTTCTTTTATTGCAATGACCTAATTTTGATTGATTTTGTTAAATTTTCACTATTTGGTATCTTTTCACCGAAAGCTTGACAAGAAATTTTTCACCGATCCAAGTATTATATTATTGCCAAGATATTCAAAATTTCACAACACAAATTATAATTAATTCAAAATATGTATTTGTGATGGTATATTTTTTTATTATAATTTATATGATAATTTTTTTAAAAATATTAATTTTAATTTTATTAATAATGTAATTTTAAATTGTATTCTATTTTAATTTTTTTTCAAATAATTTGTAATCATAAAAACTTAATTTTTATCGTGAATTTTTATATCTTATCAATTAGATACTTTCACTGAGATTCCCAAATTCTATAAAAATGACATGATCATAATTTTTCTCACCAATCATAGTCAACGTGTGTGTATTAAATTCGTGTCAGTCACATTTATTATTTTTTTTGTCTACCACCTTCTTGGAGAGCTGTTATTTATGGGCCATTTCTGCAACCGTATTAATATTTTCTTCTAACGGAACTTTCAATAATTGTCCAGATACTTCTTCCATCTCATTTTATGTGTTATTTTTTGATTTGATATAGCATTTAAAAAAATTAAAATTTATAATTTAAAATTATTTTTAGATATTTATTTGACTCAGAATCATTTAGAGTAAAAAGAAAATTTCAAAGGTAAATTGTTTCTAATTAGAGTAAGATGATATTCCATTTTTGAACGGATTAAAAAAAAAAGCGTCACATAAAATAAGACAGAGAAAGTAATACTCGTGTAACACCCCATAAAATTATCGAAGAATCTTTATATAGGAATTGAAGAAGGATCTTTGTGAGAATCTTTCAAATTCTAATTAATTTTGAGACAGTGTTGATGCGCGTCCAGGTGCGACTCGCCTGGGACGCGGACCAACACTTTTTAAAAAAATATATATATTTCTACGAGATTGAAAAATCGGTCGAAAAGCGATTTAAGAAAATTTAAACATAAAACGCACTTAACAAATGCGTTTTATGTGTATTTTTCTTGGAAATCAGTTTTTCAACGTGTTTTGATAAAATTCATCAAAATAACATATGTCGGCGCCTATGGCGCGACGGGAACATGGTGTTACGGGATGAAATTTTATTCTTTTATTTCAGGAGGGGTATTTTGGTAAATCTCCAACCTCTCCCAAGTCCTATAAATGATTATAAGATCGTTTTTCTACGAAATAAGGGTTTCTAAACCCATTTTTCAGCCTCCAAAGGTGAGAGTTTTGAGAGAGAGAGATGAGTCTTCATAATTGAGTTCTTGAGTCTTGTCTAAATGACTTTTTCTAAACGATGGTCTGAGTCTTTGAGTTCTTATACGAGAATTGAATTAATTAAGATGGGTTAAAGTCCCTGAAATCAATAGAGAAGGTAGAGTTTGAGTTAATGAGATAATGAGAGTCTCTACGAGGCTAAGTTGAGATAATTGAATTGAGATGAGGAGTGAACCAAGTCTGTTAGAGTCGGACAAGTCCCTATCTTGAGAGCTAAGTCCGTTAAAGTCGGACGAGTTCTCACTTGAGGGCTAAGTTCGATCCGTTAGAGTCGGACAAGTTCTCATTCTATGGATTAAGTCCGTTAGAGTCAGACAGATCCTTACTTTATTGTCCTGAAATAATAGGACTTGGTAAGTTGATTTTTCTAATCTGAGTAATCTGAGTTGAGATGAGTCCTTCTAAGATGAGTCTAATTTGAACGATAGGTTGATGGGTCAGTTGTCTACTCTTTATTCTTGCTTTAGATAGACTTTGACATGTCGATTTTTACTATCCTTGATGTTGATTATTATATCTATATTATTCTACCTGTTTCGATTTCATTCAGCTATTTTACATACCAGTACATTCCACGTACTGACATCCTCCTCTGAGACTGCATCATTTCATGATGTAGATACATGATTTGGAGATCGTCAACAGGCGCATCGTTGAGGATTTGAGACATTCAGCCTCTTTTGGATTACATCATTTTATGATGTAGATACACAGGATAAAGGTGATCAGCAGGCGCTTCGTTGAGGATCTCAAGACGTTCAGCAGATTGGTGAGCCTCTTCTACTTCGGAGGGTTCACCACCCATTTTCATCTTGCTTTAGAGTTAGATTAGCTTGATCTTTATTTTGATTGAAGTAGTCATGAGTCTGTCATTGACACTATCTAATAGTGATAGAGGCTTCATAGACTAGAGTCGGATGTTGATACTGAGACTTGTGAGCTAGTTTCTTTCTACTAGCCTTTCACTATAATGTTATTTGAGATTAGATAATGAGATGTGCCCATTTATTTCCGTATATCTTCCGCTGATTAGTAGAATATATGAAGGAATGAATGAGATGAAATCAGGTGGTTCGCTTAGGGACTAGCAATAGTCTCTGAGTGCCAGTTATGCCTAGGGTACCCTCCGGGGGCGTGACAACTCGTTAGAATCAATTGTATATAATATCTTTTTTTTATCTTAGATTCCACGTTCATAATAATTAAAAAAATATATGGCAATATATATAGATTTTAAAGTTATTTAGATAATCATTTTATAAATAAAAGAGTTCAACTGATATATTGAACTAGTGTTTGACCACAAATTCATAGATATTTTTGGCAAGTTATTTTTTGGTGAAAGCATTTGAAAACAAATTTTCAAATATTTTTGGCAAATTATTTTTGGGTTAAAGTTTCACTATATATTTGACCATAGATTTTGAGGGAAATATTTGACTTTTAAAAAATATGATTTGTATCTATAAGTTCTAAATGTGATAAGATACGTGTAAATTTGTATTATCAAAATGAACATGTTCTATAAAAAGTCATAACAACAAATACAATTAATATGAATTTAAAGAAGAGGAAAGAATAAAAGAAAAACATCATTGATTTGCATACGAAAATTACTATTAGTATTTATAATTGAAAATGACTTCGGATAGAAAATTAGGATTAAAATGTGTATAATTGCATAAATTTTGTACAACAAAATAGGCCTGAAATTCAGTTCAAAATTATAAATGATGAAGAAATTTTATAAAATATAAAATTTGAGGCAATTTTTAAAAATTTTCACATACTAAAATATTTGGCCCAAATACTAGAGAATCTAGTATTTGAGAATTTAAAATATTTATCAAATAATGAAAAATTATATGATCAAACATTATTTTTCAAGTTTAATTTTTCCCCAAGTGACACCTCAAGACGAATCACATTATCTAAATATGCATAACTCTGAAAATATTTACTAGTCATTTAAAGACAAATTTAAATATCTATTTATCAATTACTATGAGAATCCATAGAGTTTGCTTATATGTTCAAAATTTACCTAAAATTGACTAATAATCACAATATAACAATACTCACCAAATATTTAAAATCATACAAAAAGAGTTGGGTTGGCTTCTTCTGCACATATCCTTTTGAAAATGATGGAGAAAATATTATAAATTACAATAATAAAAAAAAAACTTTAAATATTTTAAAAAATCATGTAAATATTTTAAATTTTATTTATGTTGTATCTATTACAGTGCTAAATATGGTTGACATGAACATTGAAAATAGAGACAACATGCAATGCACAAAGATTTCACATGCCATGTTGGGCCATCAAGCAGTCAGCATTGGGCTCGATTTTCAAAGCTAAGACAGTAGGCCTAACCATTATTAATTGGGCCCATAAGACATAAGTGAGAGGTTTGCTTCCTGAGATATTACTTTGAGTCGTTTCGTGTGAAAGATAAAAATAAATAATCATGAAATAATATAATAGTGAAAGAATAAAATTTGATGTCTTTTTTAATTGCTAAATTTGGAATAACTTATTCCAAAATAGCTAATTCCAGAATAACTAATTTTGGGATAAATTATTCTTCACCAAACGATTTCTTAGTGACTTAATATATTAGGATACTTCATTTAGACACTTAAATTAAATCGTGCTTCAATTGAACATTTCAACTTATAATTAAGTTTTCTAATTAGATATTTTAATTCAAATTTTTAGAATTGTTGTGTGTGTAATTGAGTTAATCTCATAAAATGTATATTTCCTTTAATTATATGTATTTGCTTCAATGCGGTAAAACTTTAGGCATTTCAACTTTAGGCTAACGTAGAGATGACATATTTTATGTGATTAATTTAACTATCAAATAGACAAATGAAAGACATGTAATAGTTTTTTCAAAATTTAAAATAAAAATGTCTGATTAAAATATGACTTAATTCATATATCTAAATAAATATCCTAATAAATTTAAGCTTTAATTTTTATTACACGCCAAAAATTCGAACGAACCATTCAAAATGAACATAAAGCCATAATATTTTTATCAGATGTGAGTCTCATAAGAGCAACTTTCCATCATGTAGAAAAGCATGTAAGTACTTCTTTCCATAAAATGGCCTAACAATTCTATTGAGCATATACATAGGTGTATATCTATTTTTTATGGACAACAAAAGTTGATTTCAATATATTTGTATGGGTTAAATACTTTAGTTTATGAAACCTCTAATACATGAGATTAAAATAAAAATATTCAGATAAAGTCGAAAAAATTATTTTATTTGTAATTTTCTATCTAATGTTTGATATTCACGTTGAAATACGATTGAATTTGGATTTGTGTCAATAAATTTCACATTAATGAATGAGGGGTAAAACGCTCAATAATGAATGTGACTTCATACTTAGGGATACTCAAACCCAAAACTCACAACCCTTGTTAGTGTCTTCAAAAGGCATTAGATTCGTGTGTCCTATCGTACGTACCATCGTAAGTACCTTAAGGAGAATATATTTTAATTTTATTTGAAAAGAATATTCATTAAACCTTGATCTTATCAAAAAGAAAAATATTTTGTAGTATTAAAACATCCATTATAATTCATCAAAAAGGATGAAAATTTCCTTTAGTGAATAAATTAAAATATATCTTCGTCTTTTTGTTTTTGTAGCACTTAAGCTAAGAACATTTGTAGTGACATAAAGTCTTTTGTCCGACTATTTTACAAATCCCTCCCTGCTCATTTGATCCAGGTTCATCATTGCATAGTTTCCAACATTTGCCATGTTCTGGATCATCATTTTTACAACACTGTTATATATGGACTTATCTCTAGTTGATCCTTGCAACACTTGGATGCTGCATCAACTATATTATTGCAACTTACAAATAGACGAGGATTGAAACTTAATGATTTGATAAAACATAGAGAAATTAATTAATGCACATAAAAGTACCTATGAAAAGTATAAGGAATACAAAAATAAGAACTGAAACACTCTTGATGGCCATGTTTATAGTACAAAAATATTTGAGAATGTGTATATATTAGTTTAGTTAGTGTACATGTTTTGCACGTATGTATTGTGTCAATCTAAACATTATATATAAATAGTACTATTTGTCATTAAAGTAAATACAATATTCATATAAATAAAATTTAATAAATACTATTAATTGATGCAATACTTTAATCTCTTTTGTACCTACAAAAATAAGAAAAATCAATTTAATTACTTATAATATAAATATGTTAATAATTTATAAATACATAAAGTAATAATTTGAAGTTGAATGGTTAGAAGTTAAATAAACGAATTGATTAAAATCTATTTTTTTATAAGAAAACTCCTAAATATAAAAAGATAAATTTAATATTTCAAATGTATCGAATGTAATTTTAATTTTTTTCTTTTTTAAATTAACTATATTACATACTTTTATTACATCGCATCTAAAGTGGAATCATGGACGTCTCATCACAACAACTTTCCGTCATGTAGAAACACATGTAAGTAAAAGTAATTTAACGTCTTCTTTCCATAAAATATCATAAGGAATCCATTGAGCATATATATACGTGCAATAAATCTATTTTTACAGACAACGAAAGTTGATTTTAATACATTCGAACATCTTAAATACTCTAGTCTATAAAATCTCTAATACATGATATTAGAATAAAATATTCAGATAAGGCCTAAAAGATTATTTTGTTTTTGATTTTCCTCTGATGTTTGATATTCACAATATTGAAATAAGATTAAATTTAAATTTGTGTCGAGAAGTCTCACATTAATGAATGGGAGGTAAAACGCTCAATAATAAGTGCGGCTTCATCATACTTAGGGGGGACTCAAACCAAATGCCGGAGCCACATGGTGATCAAGGGGTTCATTCGAACATTTTTCGGTGAAACGTTTTATATGATAAAAATAATTTTTTATGTATATATAATAGATGTCAAACCCCTTTCAGTTAGTTCGTATGTCTACTTCTTAAAATTTTAAATACTTTTAAAAAAAATTCTGCATCCGCCACTATTCAAATGCAAAACATCTTATTCATCCATCAAAACCCTTCTTGGTATATTTAAAAGACATTAAAAAACAAGTGATATAAACACCTAAGGTCAACACAACATGAACATAACAAACGCATATCTATCTCTCTCGACTTCACCACCTTGTCTCCATCAAAACATGAATTAGTCAATTTGGTGTATAATTAATAATGTAGAAAAATATAATTTCCCTAGTAATAAGTAAACAATAATAATATATTTTTTTAAATTTAGTAACTAAAAAAACCTTAAAAATTTTTTAAAAAAATTGACTTCCTTAACAAAATAGAAAAAACAAGTTCTGACATTACAAGCTTATTATCTCCTGCCAACCCACCCAATGCTCCCATCTCCACCACCCTCAAGGCCCTACTCTTCAATCTCACCCCTTATATTATATTGCTAGAATATATATAAAAGCTCTTAAATATTTTTTGTTACATATCAAATATTAGAAAATAAGTGATTTACTTGATTTTTTGAGAAAATATTTTTATAAAAAATATATTTTCATCATACCAAATATATTTTTAATTTAAATGATTATCCATCTAATCGTTTAAATTAAAAGTAGCTGATAAATAATTTTTTAATGATATAATCATAGAATTATATAAATTATAATTATTTATAATTTATTTTATCTGTGAATTTCTTAGAAAAAACTTGGTGACCAATATGATGGAAGAGAGGGTGTGACAAATATGTGACGTGGCAATTAGGACGTGGATGAATGTCGTGTGTGAACATAAAAGAAAGTCATTATTTTAGTTATTTATTTATAGTCGTGGGAATGCATGAATTTTTTTTTTTTAATTTTATATAGAAGAACCAACCAAGCAAGTCGGTATATCTTTTTTTTTTTTAAATAAAAAAATTCCTCCTAAAAAGTTTTTATTTTTTTTAACCGTGTTTTGAAGTCACGAATTTATAAATTAAAATAAAAAGAATGTTTTACTATTCGAACAACTTTTCTTATATCTATTTTTGTATTTCAATATTCAATAACCTTTTTCTTTAAAAAAAATGATACAATGATGTCAATGTAAGTCTTTTATGTTATTATAGTTCTTTTCCCCATGCTATTAGTTAATTATAATCTGTTCAAGTTTTTGAAAGTTAAAATTATTTTTTTTAAAATATCTATTTAGAAAGTAAAGGTGTTTGACTAAGTTATAAAAGAAGTACTTTTGCATAATAATAGAAGCTAAGAAATAACCTATGTTATAAATTTTTTTTGAAATCTTGAACAGGAAATGAGAGGAGCCTTATATATTTTTAATATAATACTAATGAAAAAATATTTTTTTTAAATTGATTATTTAAAGATAATTACTATTTCCGAAAAATGCTCGTAAAACTAAACTTTGATCAAATTGATTAAACTTTTCACGCTCTACCTCCGTCTCAAACTACTTATCCACCTTCATTAAAATATTTGTCAGCGTAGAAGTTCATGACAATTTTACTTTCTCATAATATTTATTTTGAAACTACAAATACCTCAATTATATACGACATATAGAAAAGTAAATATTTAATTAATAAATTATATTTTAATAAACAAACAAATAAATATAATATAATATGAAAAATCCCATAAAGTAAAGACTAAGAATGAAGTAATATAAATAAAAAATAAATTAAAATAAAAAACTAAAAATATAATAGAAATAAAAAAAATCAAAAAATAATTTTGTAATTACACCATGCAATTACTAGCAATTCACAGTCCTTCCTTGTGAATTAAAGAGTGTAAATACATTTTATCAATTATACCCAATTACTTATTAACCAAATAATTACATAACCAACTAAACAGGTAATTACATCCGAAAATGGTGAGGATGTGTCTCCACAAAGACGTGCCCCTCGTTTGAATGAGAGGATCCTGTCATCTTTATCCAGGAGGTCTGTCGCTGCCCATCCTTATATGATCCTTAAGAACAATATTTTAGAATATAAATAAAATATTATTTTTTACAGTTACCTTTTTGATTATTTTCTTAGAAAATTTAAAGTAGTTAAGAACCTCATTAAATAAAAATAAATATCGAAAAAAATTCTAACATTTATCTTGCATTTTGAATAATTCACTTATTTTGAACTATGAAAAGAGTTTTAATAGTTCACTTAATATGAACTAGAGAAATAATAATTAAATTAAAGTTTCAATGTAATACAATTACTTAAATAAAATAATATACATAATTAAAATTTCAAAGAAAAATTAGACACACCCAACATCCCAAAAACGTACAATTATGAGTTGTAGTGCAGTGAAGAACTATTTCATCCTTAATTAAAGGTCTCAAATATAAAAAAAAAAAAATCTATCGAGATTGATACCTTCAAATGAATTATGCAATAGGTGGTTCAAATTTAATTGAAAGTTTCAAATACCAAACACCGTGCTAATTTTTTTTTTAAAAAAGAAAAGTATTAAAAACACTTCTAAATTTGGCACGAATTATAGGCTCATCCTTAACTATTGATAGTATCAAAAACACTCCTTTACTTGACTAATTAAACTTAAATACACCTCGAATCTTGTAACAAAAGTTAAATACATCTCTAAATTCTTGATATGTTAAGCGATGTTTTTAACAATTGTGATACTTCAAGGTGTATTTTAATTAAGTTAGTCAAGTAGAAGGGTATTTTAAAATTGTTAATAGTTCGAAGATTAAACTAATAATTTGAGATATTTTTAATAATTTTCTAAAAAAGAAAAAAAAAAAGAGTAGGAAATGTGAGCATCTTCACACACACCAAAAGGGAAAAATGAACGGAGGGATAGTGGGAAAAGCGAGGCATTGAATGAATGTTGAAAGGTTCAACGAAAAAAAATCGGACATTAACAATTTCTCCACCTTCACCTCTCTATTATATATACTCTTTCTAGTGTACTAGCCTTTTCATTGACCCTTTCTCTCTCGCGTCTTCTTTCGTTCAATCCAAGGTAAGCTCCATACATTTCTGTTGTTTGATTGAAAATATTCATCAAAATTACTTTATGCTTCGATTTTGTTTGAAGATCATGGCAGTAGTAATGATTTGTATGCAGTTTTTGTTGATGTAGTTTGAGCTAAAAAGTAATGGATCTGGTTTGTAGTGCCAATACCAGGAAAAACCTGCAGATTCCTGTGATTTCTCTGTTAAATCGTTATATATTTCGCCATTTCAATTCTTCCAGTTTTGCTTGATGACTGCTCCAGAAAATTTGTTTCGATCTAGAGTGTATTCGGTAGGAAGGAAGATGTTTTTCACGGAGAACTGATCAAGTCAGCTCACTTCCTGCCGATCAGTATGACTTACTCTAAGGGCAAGCTAGCCCAGATATATGTTTATGGGGTGGTGGGATGGGGATTGGGGGCTACCGGAGGATACAATCAGTGTGGGATGTTATTTGTGGAATCGTTATTCTGATTTCGTTAGGAAAGTCATTTTCCTCGGAGAAAATATTTTCCAAAAAAGTTTGATCAACCAGACATGCACATCTGATTCCCATATTTCGAAACGGGGAAAAAGAGCATGGTGCAGCTAAGGAACTTTCTGGTTTCTGCTGCTTTGTAATATGGAAACATAATCACACCTAAGTTCATACTTATTTGATCTTATATTTGGGGGTTTCTTACTGTGATACGTTCGATTTCACATTATATTGACACTAGACAATAGTATGTCTAATATAATGGGTAACTTCTGCACATCATTCTCTAAGCTTTCAAAACATCTAGAATTCCTCTCCTTCTAGATTGTCAACTAGATACAAGAGGCTTTGTGAAATTGCCTGGCATTTTCCACGCTCAATCTATGTTGCTCGTACTTTTCAAAATGTCAATTAGTGCGTGTCCGATTCTTCAAAAGTAGTGTATTTTTGGAGAATCCGGCACGGCTGCACATCCAAAGTGAAGAGTCTGCGCAACTTAAGAGGATTCAATTTAACCCCACATGACTCACTAATGATCTAGTCTCTGCTTACATATTGTTTTCCTACTACATTTTCATGAAATGAACTTAAAGAGCCGCTGTCCATTATCTTTTTTCAAGGCTTACCAGAAATCGGAAAAATGAGCAATGAAAATGGTGAGGATGTGTCTCCACAAAGACGTGCCCCTCGTTTGAATGAGAGGATCCTGTCATCTTTATCCAGGAGGTCTGTCGCTGCCCATCCTTGGCATGACCTCGAGATTGGTATCTAGCTAGTGTTATTTTCATCATTCAGAATTCACAAAATATAGCAGCAGTTAGATCTTATCCTTTCCTGTTTGCTTCTTTTATCTGTAGGACCTGAAGCTCCAAGTGTTTTCAATGTTGTAAGTATAATAAATCCTTATGTTTAATCTGTTTAATTACTCCAAGTCTCAAATGTAAGTTCAACTGATGTGCAGTTCACCGGAATCCCCAGCATAGGAACTTCTTTTTTATTTAAGTTGGGAAATTACCTAGAATTGTGACTTACATAGTATATTCTTCTATAGCTGGAGGTAATGGGAAATTTTGATATCACTCATTCGATTACATGATGAAAGAATGAATATCTTTTATGGAGCATGCAAAAACTATCAACGTAGAAGATGAAAATTGGAATTACCGGAATTTTTCTTCCAATTCAGCTTGAGATATATGCATCTTTAATATGTCATTAAATGTCAAAGTCCTTTTCTTCTTTTATAAAACTGGTAACTAAGTATATTATTGAAATAAACAGCAAAGAACTAAGAAAAGTGTTCTGTAGGCAGAAGTCAGAAAATCCCCTGCGCGCAAACAAACAGAGGGGCACCTAACTATACAGAAATTGATTCCTGTAGTGAATTGATAAAGTCTAACATACTGTTTTCATCCTTTACATCTTGTAAGTTGCACTAAAAATCGAAAACACATTTATACTTTTTACGCTAGTACATATGCAACTTTCCTCTCAAAACATCTACCATTTCTTTCCGTCCGCAAAACCCAACAGATAAAGCTGATACTATAACCTGCATACTTCTTGCTGGCTTCCTGATCCCACAGTTAACATTTCTTTCACAGTGAAAGGCACGACAAAAGGCAAGTTGAAAAGATTCAAAACTAGATACTGTAATTGCCTTGCCACTGTGAAATGCAAAAAGAAATGGCTGCTGAACTATGCTTCCATGTTGCATTAGTAGCATCTACTGCAAATCCCCTTCTCTCTGTAAATTGCTTTGGGTCAGGCAAGCACAATAAGGTATCAACCACATAAAGCATGCTATCTTTTGAGGAGCTTTGGTTTTCTGTGTTATCTTCGAAGGCAAGTTGATAGTATTGTCCAGCACTTTTTTTGAACTCACTGTAGCAAGTGCCTACCCAAAAAACACCATTCTGTTGTCTCAGCCAGATCAATTGATCCGCTTCATCAGTCATCTTTTCCAGATCTCATATTCGGAGAACCAATCTTAGAATTTCACAATAAATGTTCTATATTTGCGACACTCAATTCCAATGGGACATGACTGTAACGAACTAAAAGATCATTGTATGCAATTATTACCAATACATGCATCCTACCAGAATCTGGTTCTACTACCATCTCCTACTCATAAGCTGCACATGTGTTTCCATATCTTTTCCATCTGGAGAAAAACTGACAGTCAAGAACCTCTCCAATCCTTTCCTTTGTTTATCTTGATCATGGGGGGATTTTGGTTTATTGGGACCATTAAGTTCATGTAAAATAGATCAAGAGAAATGAGAAAGGGTGTCTTTTTGTACAGAAACTCTAATTTGGTGTTATTGCGATCTCCACAATGCGTTCATGCAGGTCATTGAGATATCAAAAGGAAGCAAAGTCAAATATGAGCTGGACAAGAAAACCGGTCTCATTAAGGTATGGTGTAATGATCTGAATTTTAAGTTATCTTTAAGTGATACTCCGAGGAGATGAGTATTTCGCTCTTTGCTTAATCTAAAGACTGATGGTACTATTACTTGCTCACCTTGGTTTTGTCTAATAGTTGTTTTCCTGATAGCAGCATTGTGAATCACCCTTCAATCTAAGCCTTTTCTACATATGACCAGGTTGATCGCATCCTATATTCTTCAGTGGTTTACCCTCAGAACTATGGTTTCATTCCCCGAACACTGTGTGAAGATAATGACCCAATGGACGTATTAGTCCTCATGCAGGTAGGTAAATGAATGTCCAAGACAGCCAAAATTGCAAAGGTTCTATCGCATTAGTGATTATCCCAGTATGACTGATGGTAACAGAAATTGGCTTTAACTTTTTCAACAGGAACCTGCCATCCCAGGTTGTTTCCTTCGAGCTAGGGCGATAGGTCTGATGCCTATGATTGATCAGGTTCATATTTTTATCCCAAGCAATTACATCCTCTTTGTAACTAACACCTTAATGACAATGTTTTCTTCATCAATTCAGGGAGAGAAAGATGACAAGATCATTGCAGTGTGCGCTGATGATCCAGAATATCGCCACTACACCGATATAAAGCAGCTTCCCCCTCACCGCCTGGCTGAAATTCGCCGCTTTTTTGAAGACTGTATCCTCCTAATTTATCTTTTAACTAACATTTCCCCTAGATAAATTCTATAAAGTTTTTCCTATGAGGAATTTCTTAACCCGCCTTCAGACAAGAAGAATGAAAACAAAGAAGTTGCTGTTGACGAATTTCTGCCTCCAAGTACTGCTGTCGACGCCATTCAGTACTCCATGTATGATGCAGCTCTTGATGTTTTCCTGTTTCTACATTCATTTAACATGACTCTTTCTGTCTTTTTGCTATATGCTTATTATCGCCGATGCACATTCTCATGTACTAATAGTAACTTATCTGTTGCATTGTCATTACATTTTTGCAGGGATTTGTATGCAGAATACATATTACACAGCTTGAGGAAGTGAGGAATATATAACAGAATATCTATAGGTACAATTGGGAAATGAAGACTGTCATAAAATATCTTAATGATTTGCCATCACATTCATTTTGCTGAATTTTTTTTGTAATGTTTTTTTCTGTTCTTTTTTTTTGGCTTGAAATTTTTGGGGTTGTATGATTTTATGACTCACCAGGGGTTTGTCCCTTGCTGCTCTAAAGTTCTGCCATTTAAATTATGTTAGACATTAATTCACCGTTGGTATTTGTTCCTTTCTGTATTTCAATCACTATATACTGGTAGAGGTCTAAAACTTCGAACATATACTCCTATGAAAATATGTCATCTTTATTTTTGTTACTTCAAGATTACACTTTACTTGGCAATCAATGTTTATTGTTATAAGCTTTGAATGGAAGACTCGGTAAATGGCGGCAATAACTCTAACTGTCCTAAGGTAGCGAAATTCCTTGTCGCTCCAAGCAGCTACCATTAATTTGTTGGTGCTGCCTCAATAATGTTGTTATAGGAGATTGTTTCAAAGTTTTATAGCTTCAAATGAATCCAACCATAACGTATTCGCAGAATTACAATCATATCCGTCTTTCAAATTATTTCACAATATGAGTGAATTTTTAATAGTGAAGTATTTTATTTTTAAACATTCATCAAGATGATGACACACAAATATCATAGCTTAGGACAGAATTTTAATTTGATGCAAACCTTTTATCTCTGATGAAAACTATCAAATTCATTGTCTTAAAGATGAATTCCAGCATTTAGAACCCAGACATAACTACAAATATAACACTTTTCGTATAATTCACGCGACGTTTGTATAATTCGCTATATAATTACAGTTTTCGTATAATGTTTATATATTTAGTTGTATAATTCCTGAACATCGTTTGTATAAAATTGCTATACAATTCACAGTATTTGTATATTTCGCTATATGATTTGATTTTCGCACAACTTTTATATAATAGTGCACAATGTTTGTATACATCATGCGAATTATACCAAACAAATTGTAATTACAATTAGATGTTTGCTGCGAGCCGTAATTAATTTAAACTATAACTATGATAGCTAATAAACTACTCCCTCTGTCCTATTTTATGTGACACTCTTTCCTTTTTGGTCCTTTTCAAAAAGAATGTTACCTTACTCTAATTGGAAACAATTTGGCTTTAAAATTCTTCTTTTACCCTTAATGAAATGAATCTCAACCACACAAATTTCTCAGAATGATTTTAGACCACGAGTTTCAAAAGTCTTACTCTTTTTCTTAAACACCGTGCCAAACCAAAGGGTGCCACATAAAATGAGACGACAGAGTAGTACATATTTATTTATCCCTGTAATTTTTTTATTTATTATTTATTAGATTTTTAAAAAGGATAAGCATTGTAAAGTTTAACATTTTCGGCTTTGTGACTTTTAAGTATCTCATAATTTAGTCACTTTATTATTAGAAAAGATAGTCAAGTGTCCTCTGCGAAAGCAAGTGATAGTTACGTGAACATATGTGAAATTTCGGGGTGTTCGTGGATCTGATCGGCTTAAATATTTAAATATTAAATTAAATTATTTGTGTTGGATTTTTAAATTTATAAATTAAATCAAACTAATAAAATTTTGATTTTTCAACGTCAATTTTTTTTAATTTCTCGAGTTATCGGGATTTTTTTTTCATTTTTTTATTTTTCGTGTTTTCGTGCTTTTTCAAAATTTGCAATAAAGTATTTGTTAAAACATATCTTTGCTTGGAATATATTCTTAGTCCTAGCAAAATATAAATATCTAAGGCGATCGTAAATTTATTCAGGAAATTTCGTACACACTTAAATAAACCTCCATAATATAATGTATATATAATAGTTTCCATTTTTTTTCCAAATATAAAAGAATATTACCCTTTTAAAAAGGAATCAAAAGACAAAACAATGTGTGAGATGAAATGGAGGGAGAGAAATGGAGTGGTGGGGAATATAACCTTTGATAATGGATTACTAGTTGATGATGGTGCATGCTTGGTATGATAATCAAAAGGAGATATTTGGAATATTTTCTTTCCTTTGCATCAAAATGCCTTTTGTACTTGTATTAGGATGAATATCATTATTTTATTTTTAATTAAAGATTTCAAATTTAAATATTAATTATGATTTTCTTATCTTTGGTTAGGAATGATTTTGCTTTCAAAAGGGTCTAATGTTGTGCTAATTAGAATAAGTTAGAAGCTCTAGTACATATATCAGACACTACACTGTTTAATACTTCATTCGTTTAAAAAAAAAAAAAAAAAAAAAAAATTTTTTTTTTTTTTTTTTTTTCAAAAAAATAAAAAAAAAAAAAAAAGAAAGACATATTTTTCTTTTTTATCTGTTTCAAAAAAAGAATGATCACAAGATTAAATGACATAACTTTAATTTAGGATCATAATATTGAAAATTTTTCTTTATTTTCTTAAACTTCGTGTCAAATCAAATTAGGTAATTATTTTTGAAACAAAGAGAGTATTTACTTATTGACAAAGGTTGTATTAAAATGAATGTGATTTCTTCACTTTTAATTTAAAGAGGTTTCACATTCAAATTTTAGGTATAATTTTTTCTTTTACTAGATTTGTTTTAATGAATCCTATGTGACCTCAAGCAATTTTTGTAACTCTTTTAACTACTACCTTAAATACTTAGTTGTGTCAAGAGATGTCAAATTTGTATAGATATTTGCTGAATCAAATTTTAACGATATATATAATATAATTTTTTGATAAAGAAGCGTTGCTTGATACCTCTCGACTAAGGCTGGCTCCGCTCTTGATAGAAACTCTAATACATATATCAAACACCAAATTAAAAAAATAAATAAATAAAGAAAGAGCTTTAATTTGTACTACTTTGTTTAGGCTATCCCATTTTCCTATGTGTAGATATTCCTTTTAACTTTTTAGTGTCAGCAGCCATTTGGCTTGACCCCATGCTTCAAGTTTATAGATGCCATTCTCTTCCTAGAATATTATACAAAGAAACATAGGAGATTAACATCCACATGCCAATAATCAATTGGAAAATTACTAAAAGTGAAGAAGATTGCCATTTTCAAGGCAAGTGCACAACTTTTGTTTGCTTAATTGATGTGCTTATCAAGAGATTGGAAATTAGGGGAGAGATGCCTTAATTCTTAGGGCAGCAAAAATATTTAATTAACTATTTCTTCAACACGTAATTACGTGTGAAACTCATTTTTTTAAAGAGTCAAATATTAGTTAAAGCTTTTAGCTATATTAAAATATGACTATCTCATTAGATACGACAATATAAATAGCTTTTAACAGTAAAAAATATGTATATTAAACAAAAAATGCTAAAGCTTTTACTCACATTAGTTAATCTTGGATCCAATATCAATATATATTTTACGGACACTTACAAAAAGTGCTAGAATGTAATTGTCATTAGTTCTTAAAAAATATATTTAATAATAATTAAGCTATTATCGCTATTTAACTACTGCCAAAGATCATTTTTGGTGTAGTAAGAAAGCATACTTTTATATAATTTACTTAAATTATTGATGTCTCATCTGGTATCAAATATTATATTGGAACGTGAATAAATTTGCATTACGCATTGCAAGGACAATTTTGAAAGCAACGCAGACTTTCAACAAAATTTTCTCTATTTTCAGGGTTCAATCCCAAAAAAACATATCTTAATTACAAACAATATGCCTTTTTTTTTTTGGCGGGGGGCTATTAAAATCTTACTAAATTCAAATTGAACGTTTAATATGATTTTCTCCATCACCAAAACCGAAACCCAAGAAAACATATCTTTATCTAATCTACCAAGTCTTCAACGATAAGTCTCCTGTCCCTTTTTCATTTGTTACATGTAATTGTCAATATATATAACCTATTTAGAATGGAAAAGGCTATTCAGAAACTATTTGGCACTGTTGGATCTCTTTGCTTTACAAATATCATCTTCATCAATTAAAACAACAACATGCCTAGGGGTCGACCACTTTCTTTGCAGGTTTCACTTGCACTACCCTTTCCTCTATTCTTCCCTTTAATCTTTTTCTCCACTTTTTCTTGACTTTAAAGTTTTCAAGTTTTATTATGTACATCTTTACCTATTGCAACGACTGAAGCTAAAAATTTTTACTAAGAAATTTAAAATTTAAAGAAGTAAATATATGAATTAGTCGATAGAGTTCATTTGAATCCAGTAATATTTGATATTAAGCATAATTTACAAAGATTGTAACAAATATAATAAGTTAATTTGAACCTATAATTCTTGAAGTATAATACATTCAATGCTAAAAAATTCCTTACATATTGAACTCATAAAATTTAGATTTTGAATCGACGTGACCAATTTTTCCAGGATGACAAATTATCATTTTATCTAGCTATTTTTTTATTGATAAATGTGGTGGTGATTAGAGGATACAAAAAAAATGTGAAACGATTATTAAAACTTAGACTAAATTAATTACTATCAATTAATTTAAGCATATTTGATTACAAAGCAAGGGATAATTGTGAGAATTATTAAATCCTAATTTATTTATTTTACAGACAGTAGAACTCAAAGTAAGGATGTGTTGCCCTGGTTGTGAGAGAGTTGTTAAAGATGCTATCAAGAAGCTTAAAGGTATGCATATGTGTATATACATATTATCTTGCCATGCTTTTGATTTCTATCATCATCTATTGTCTATTATGTTTCGTCTATTACACAATCTTTGATGTTGTTATTGTTTCTGTTAATTAGTTGCTATATTTTCTTCAATGTTATTTTTTATTTTCGTACCTACTTTGATTTGCACTTATATCGAGGGTTCTCTCAAACAACCGCTCAACCTCCACGAGGTAAAAATAAAGTTTATGTACATTCTACCATCTTTTGACCCTAATTGTAAACTTTACCGAATATATTATTGCTGTATATACCACCTCAATTAATTATTATTACTTTTATTGTTGCTACTATTGAAGTATACAAAATTAAATTGTAATTTGAGGAAATAGTTATGATTCCTATGTAAGTCACAAATTTGCTCCTTGGTATAGTACTTCCGTTGTCCTGATCTATATGACTTATTTTTTTTAGTTAGTCAAAAAAAAAATGACACGTTTCGTAACAATTTAGCTTTAAAATATTAATTTTATCCTTTCTTGAAATGATTTCTAGCCACATAAGTATCTATGACAGGTGTGGATTCAGTAGAGATAGAGATCGAGCTGGAAAAGGTGACTGTAATGGGCTATGTTGATCGAAAAAAGGTGCTAAAAGCAGTGAGAAGAGCAGGAAAGAGAGCTGAATTCTGGCCATATCCAAATCTACCTCTATATTTCACATCAACAAATGATTACTTCAAAGATACAACAACAGAATACAAAGAAAGTTACAATTATTGGAGGCATGGCTACAATGCCACAGACAAATATGGCACTCTGCCTATTACTCAAAGAGGAGATGATCAAGTCAGCAATTTGTTTAATGATGATAATGTATATTCTTGTTCTCTAATGTGATGTATACAACATGTATATTAATCTTATTATCGATTTCAATAAAAATAATGAATGAAATGGTTGATCTCATAGATTATGTGTAATCTCAAAAAGTTAAGGATTAGTAATTCTTTTTAGGAATAGAATAGATTTGATCTTATACATACGCAAAAAAGATAATCAAATATAATCTGATGGTAGTCGAACCTGGTTACAGTCATGTATTATATACATGACATACACGTATATCATATGATATACAAGGGATATTCATGAGACTACTCTGCTTCATGACTCAAAGTTCAGTTTGATCATATTTGATCTTAAACCTCATCAATAATTCCAAACATGAGATATAAGTTCCATAAGATGTTACCAAGCTTTTGTAACATCAACTGAAATAATTTCAAATATATATAATAAACTAATTAATCTACGATAAATATAGTCATATTTTATTTATATAAAAAAGCCAAAAATCGTAAAAAATATACACGATCATACAATATACTTTGCCAAAAAGCACCAATTATAAAAAAATTATTGAAATTTCTTCATCCTTAATCAAAAATTTCAATTTCAATACATCAAATTTCAAGTACTTCAATTATTTTCGAACACCTAATATTTTTTTTGATATGTCTAAAGATCCTATCAATTTTGTATCACCAACCTCATACTA
>DF363210.1:0-26309 GCA_000787875.1 Solanum virginianum
GATTTTTATGCATATGATCCTCACGACTCTACTCGTGCCAAAGTATGATTTTGTTCACCGGTTCCCGGGCTGATTGCTATCATGCGTACTATATTATATATATTATTTTCGAAGGTAGCTGGATACAGTGGGGTCGGCTCGGCCCAAGGGTCGGCTTCACTTAATTGGTGACATGGTGAGATTGGGTCTTTGGTTTGGTGGCTTCATGCCACATTTACTATATGATTTGTGAGTGCAGTGGTCTTCCCTGGCTCACGTGAGTGCAGTGGTCTTCCCTGGCTCACTTATCCCACGTTTGTGATTTGTGTCGGAGTTTTTCGGAGATTTGAACTTTCTGGTGTGATGCTGTTGTATGACGCGAGTTTGGAGGTCGCCATCGTTCCAGTACGTTATGCATCCGTTTGATATTTTAAAAACCAAAAGGAAATATATTTGATGTTTGCAACATGTATTTGATTTCTATGCCTCTATTGGTCTATCACTCTTACTTATACTTGTGCTTTTCGCTTTAATATTCGGTACATATTTCGTACTGACCCCCTTTGCATCGGGCGCTGCGTTTCATGCCTGCAGGTATTGATGTACAGTTGGATGATTCTCAGCTTAGGACACCCTTCTGCTATTTGGAGTGCTCCCTTTATTTTGGAGCTTACTTTTGGTACATATATATATTTCTGGTACGTTGCATGATATGTATATCTGTTCAGGGGTACGACGGGGCCTTGTCTTGTCTTATGATTCTGTCAGTCTGCTTAGAGGTCTGTGGATACATACACGTGTGGGTTGTGCCCAGTTCATCTAATTGGACCTGCATAATATGTATGATATGTCTGATAGGTGGTTTCACCCGCCATAGCGGCCTTGCCGACCCGTACATGCCTATATGATGATCTGTTGGCTTTGTTTGGTCTCTGTTGGTATCTTATGATATGCAGGTCATTTTGAAATAGTCAGTAAAATAACTCTGCCGAAATTTCTGTAAAAATAAGACCTCCGTTTGTAATCTAGCTTTGTGATTGTGTTTGGGTGCCCAATCCAGGCACTAGTCACGGCCCACGGGGTTGGGTCGTGACAATTTTGTAGAAGGGAATGACATCCAAAAGATGAATCCAACAAGAATGATTAAGTTTGGAGATTTTGATCCCATTCATATCGATGGGTTATTGCCTCTTTTCACACTAAGCGATGTGGCTTCCGTAGGAGGAAATCGGCAAAAGAAGATGGAGACGAAGAAGATCATCTTGATGATCATGGATGGACTCTCGTGATTCATTGTAGATGTCGTAAAGCAAGTTCACATAAGGAGTCGACTAAAAAATACATCCGGGGAAAGATGGTGAGAAGGCCCTAAACAAAAAAGTTGATTGTGCACTCGAATGAGGAGGAAATGAAGGTGCATAATACCAAGAGTTGCGTCAACCGACTAGATTTGGAGATTATCTACCAAGCTGGTTCCACACCAAGTCCACATGTGATGGCGCAAAAGCTCTATGCTGTAATATTGACGAGAAGGAAACAAAAAATGCAACTTTTTCATATCCATCACTCAAAGACCTTCCAAAGTCAACTCCTAAGGTCGAGGATGTATGCATGGCCAAATTTACATTCTCCGATGATAATCTTTTACTTGGTGACATGCCTCATAACCACCCTTTGTTCGTGGTTGGTTTTATGCATGAGCAGAGAATAAATAGAATCCTAGTAGACGGTGGGTCTGGGATCAACATCCTTTCGATTTGCGCAACAAAGGAACTTGGGATCTCAATAACGGATCTTACTGAAAGTCGCTTAATAGTCCAAGGATTTAACCAAGGAGGACAAAGGGCCATAGGGGTTGTCAATCAAGTGTGTGGCTACATGTAATTGATGCGAAGACTTCATATAACATCTTGCTCGGAAGGCCTTGGGTACATGAGAACAAAGTGGTTCCATCTACCCACCACCAATGTCTGAAGTAGTATGAGGACGGAGTCATAAAAAGGATTGTTGCAGATGATAATCCCTTCAGTGAAAACGAAGCACACTTTGCTGATGCAAAGTTTTACTTGAAGAAATATGTCACAAAAGTTGATGGTGTTGCAACCAAAGACGTTGAACACCCAAATAAGAAGGCTGAGGTATATGTTGGCAAGATCAAAGACAAAGGAGACTCAAAGCTCAGCAATCTAGACAAGGTACCTAACCTAAATGGTGCTTCATCAAGTAAAACAGAGATACCCATTCTCTGTTCTACTCCAACAGCCAAGGAGAGTGAAAGATACTCTCTTAAGTTGCACGGAGATGCACTAGATGGATTGACCCTTCCTATTAAACAAATGGATGTGATAAAGTCATCCACAAAATTATGTGGAAATCTTGTGGCTCCTAAATCATTACAAAATGAGGCACTCCCAATGAAGCGTACAGATAAAGGTTTCGACCCTAATGCTTATTGATTGTTGGCAAAAGCTGGATAAAATCCTAATGAACCATCAAAATTAGGGAAGCTTCCATTAGAACCCGCTATGAGGCGACAACGTGAAGGTTTAGGATACGAACAGCCTCCACCAGTCTGTATTTTCATTAGAAGGGTTAGCAATAACTATATCACTGCAGATGATGAACCTATTTCTTCTGACACAAGGCCTTCTTTCTTTGATCGACTTAGAAACTCAACAATGAGAATTTCTGTATTTGAGAGGTTAGGGCCATTAAAGAAGAAAAATAAGCTTTGGGGAAACTCTGGGGGTATTAAAACTTCTACTTTGCCTAAATCTAAAAATATTCCTAAGGATTTTCAAAGTCTGATCCCTTCTAGAATAAGGCGTCAAGTGAACCTCGTGGTTTCGTGTGGAGAAGTACTGAAAGCAAAATCGCATGTTGTGGTTCACACCAAGCAATGTGATGAAGATGAGAAAAGTGTTGGCTTTTCATATCACATTACTACACGAGATGAAAGGTGTAATTTGACTCCAAGTAAAGTTGATGAAGACTTGGAGGATGCCTCATGGTGTTACCATATCTTTTAATGATAGCGGACCTCAAGAAGATGAATATGCTAAGGATGTGCCACCCGAACTCGAAGAAGGAGTGAAGGCAATGGTTGATGCGCTGAAAGAAGTCAACCTCGGCACTGATGAAGATCGAAGAACTACCTTTGTGAATGTTTTACTTGATGGTGATGAAGAGAAGGCCTATGTTGACTTACACAAAGAATACAAAGACGTATTTGCCTGGAGATACAAAGAAATGCCTAGATTAGACCCAAAGTAGCGGTCCATCAACTTGCTGTCAAAAAGGTTCACGTCCTATCAAGCAAGCTCAATGATGCTTTAGGCATGAACTGGTTCCTATAATTGAAGCTGAGGTTAACAAGCTTATTGAAGTTGGCTTCATCCGTGAAGTTAAGTATCCTACATGGATCTCAAGTATCGTCCCCGTAAGGAAGAAAAATGGACAAATCTACTAGTCACGGCCCACTTCATCCGTGAAGTTAAGTATCCTACATGGATCTCAAGTATCGTCCCCGTAAGGAAGAAAAATGGACAAATCTGAGTTTGTGTCAACTTTAGGGATCTCAATAATGCATGTCCCAAAGATGGTGCCCCATCCAGGCACTAGTCACGGCCCCCGGGGTTGGGTCGTGACACTTTGTTTCATTGGTTTTATATTAAATTTAATTATATGCAATTGACGATTGTATCTAATTGAATTTTTTTTAAATTCCTATTCCAGAGCTTATGATTGATTCCACTACTGGGTATGAGGCTATAGATGGTTCATCCGGCTATAATCAGATCCGCATGTTGCCAAAGGATGAGGAGCTTACCGCTTTTCGCACACCTAAAGGTATTTACTACTACAAAGTGATGCCATTGGCTTGAAGAATACTGGAGCAACATACCAAAGACCTATGCAAAACATCTTCATATTCTTCACAAAAATGTTGAATGTTACGTTGATGATTTGGTGGTGAAGTCAAGAAAAAAGGCGATCATTTGTATGACTTGAGAATGGTGTTTGATCTACTAAGAAGGTATCAACTCAGGATGAACCCTTTGAAATGTGTATTTGGAGTTACCTCTGGAAAATTCCTTGGCTTCATCGTACGACATCAGGGTATAAAAATTGATCAGGTCAAAATAGATGCGATTCTGAAGATGGTCGAGCCAAGAAATATCCATGAACTGAAAAGACTTCAAGGGAAGCTAGCATATCTTAGGAGATTCATATCAAATCTGGCAGGGAAGTGCCAACCCTTTAGTGGCCTCATGAAAAAGGGAACCCATTTTGAGTGGGATTAAGCTTGCAGCACTACTTTCAAGAGTATTAAGTCTTACTTGTTGAGACCGCCAATTTTCACAGCTCCTGTTCTTGGAAAACCATTGACATACATATCAGCTTAAGAAAGATCAGTGGGGGCACTTTTAGCCCAAGAGAATGATGAAGGGAAGGAAAATGCTCTTTACTACTTGAGCAGGATGATGATGCCAAATGAGTTGAAGTACTCGCCAATCAAAAAGTTATGTTTGGACCTAGTCTTCTCAATTCAGAAGATGAAACACTACTTTCAAGCTCACGTCATCCATCTTATTTCTAAAGCAAACTTTCAATCTCACGTCGTCCATCTTATTTCTAAAACAAATCCCATTAAATTCGTGATGTCAAAACCTGTCCTCAATGATCAACTAGCAAGATGGTACCTTCAATTTCAACAGTTTTAGATTGTATACGTTCCTCAAAAGGCTGTGAAAGGGCAAGCATTGGCAGACTTCTTAGCCAAACATCCAGTACCTGATGATTGGGAGCTAAGTGATGAATTACCAGATGAAGATGCAATGGCCATTGATATTCAACCACCTTGGAAAATGTATTTTGATGGCGCGTCACATTGCGAAAGAGCTGGTGCTGGGGTGATATTCGTCAATCCACAAGAGGAAATCTTGTCGTATTCCTTCACCTTGATGCAATGTTGCTCCAATAATGTTGCAGAATATCAAGCATTGATACTTGGGCTTGAGATGGTTGTCGATATGAAGCAATTGCAATTGCATATTTTTGGGGACTCTAAACTGGTGATTAATCAATTATTGGGTAACTATGAAGTCAAGAAGTCGGAGCTGCGTTCCTATCATAATAATGCACAGATGAGCATGAGGGTGAAGAGAGCAATCTCGAACAGCTTGTAGCCATTTTTGAGGCTGAGAAAGTCGATTGGAGACAAGTTATCATTGATTACTTGTGCTACAATATATTTCCAGAAGATCCAAAAAGAAAGGTCAAAATCCAGAAGTTCCTAAAAAATCAAACAAAACACGAATTAGAGGTTTCTACATCAAGATATGATTTTATTTTTAAAAGTCGCACAAAGCTAGTGCAGTCAGCTCGTCAAAATTTTGGGCTGAGTTTAAAAATTCACCTGAGAAAATCCGCAAGCTTTTGGATTGAGATTTTCGGATATGTTGTATCTCCACGAGTCTAGTTTTTGGAATATCAAATGAAACACAATTTTGGACTTTCCTACAATGAGATATGAAGTTTGTGAAAGAAAATCAAACCTTCCATCTCGCGGTGCTGAGCAGTGGAAAAACTGACGAAAATTAAGGTTAAGGAAGAGACTTACTCGTAAGACATGGACTCAAAGGAGTTCGATGATGCCGCAAATTAATATTTAACCAGCAAGGATACACAGTTATATATAGATATCACGAATATGGAGATTTCAATCAGATTCCTATGAGTTATGAAAAATTATAACTATGGAAAGTAGGATTCCTACAAATTATGGAAAACTACAAATGTCGATTATGGCAGATAGATTCCTATGAGTTATGAAAAATTATAACTATGGAAAGTAGGATTCCTACAAATTATGGAAAACTACAAATGTCGATTATGGTAAGTTTTCATAGGATCAAATTATGGTATATTTTTTATGGGTATCAAACATGGAAAAAAAATAATGTCTTGAAAGACAAGAAATATATGATGTTCCATCAAACCCATATGGAAGGTTTGGAAATCAAATGATAACGCGAGGCTAGGTCATAAGGTTTTTTTTCGTGACCTTATTTCTCGTCCTAAATTTTCAGCTGCACCAAACAATGAAAAAAAATGGTAGTTATGGTAAATTTTGATTTCAAGAAAAGAAAATCATACACATATGTGTATGTTTCTGCATAAGATCATGAAAATCCTTCCATGTAGCCAAATGTGAAATTTTTTTGAGAGGTTTCTTATATAGGTGCAAAAAGGCCTCCTGATAAGGCTACACTTATATAAGGAACTAAGTTTTGAAAACCTCGCATTTTGTTGAAGTGATCAAGAAAAATTTGAGGAGAACCTATCGAAAGGGTGTTCGACGTCAAAGAAGGTTACACCTAAAATTCATGCCGAAATCGCGAGTTCAAAACACTAAATTAAGATTATGAGTTGATGGTCATCCTGTAGTCAATGGTCCAATTATAAAACCATTGAAATGACAAAATGAATAACATGATATAATGTTCCATAAGTTGTAAGCGCTTCAAGCCGAATGGGTTGCTAAATGACCAAAAGGACAAGTAACATCTTGCAAGTTTGAAGAATGTTGTCGGAAAGACTTCGGTATGTATGAATTTGAAAAAAATACTTCAACGTATCCGCATAGTCATTCCAAACGTTACAAGTGAGATCAACTGCATGGAAAAAAAATACTTGCTTCACATACTAGTACTCCAACGCTTGTCTTTGTAGGTTTGACAAGTCAAGCAGCGACAAGCCTCGAAGCAGGGGGCATTTGTAGACAGTGAAGTTTTGTTGATGAAATTCATACACAGAAATACATAGAGAATCCTTGCTCTTCAGTGGTGATCTACAAGTCTTCTATATACAAAGAAGTCTTCATCTCCAAGTGTTGAGCCGCAAGTGTTTCATCGATTCAAGAACAAGGTAACGTCTTGAGTTGAAGATCTTGAAGAGAAGAATTAGAGGATTACATCTTTTGTTTAGATTTTATAAAGATTGTAACTTTCGCACAAATTATTGAAATAAATATCATTGTTTGTTGCTATTTTCCTTTCTTGATTGCTATTTTTCAGGAGCGAAACTTAGTCGCTTACAAAGTGTTACGCAGAAAAATTACTTTCAGGCACTGAGTAAGGATAAGGAAGATACAGAGGACCAGATTGGAAGAAGTCCAATCATAAAAGGGGGAGGTAGTGTTACACCCCCCCCCCCCTCTAATGATGGATAATATCATGTGTTGGAATGTTAGAGGTTTAAACGCTCCTAACAAACAAAAGGAGGTGAAACTCCTTTGTAATAAAGAAAATATAGGATTGTTAGGCATGGTGGAGACAAAAATTAAGGTGAATAAAATAGAAAGGGTGGCTAGTAAATGGTTTCAAGGATGAAAGTATATAACTAATTTGGCAGAACATGATAATGGAAGAGTATGGGTGACTTGGAGACCCGACTTGTTTAAGGTGAACTCTATCAGTAGTAATGCACAGGCTATAACATGTCAAGTGCAAAATGTGTCTCTACAAAGAAGCTTCATCTTCATAATTGTGTATGCTTTCAACACAAAGTAGGAAAGGAAAAACTTGTGGAATTACTTAGAGGAGGTGAATACAGGAGTTAAACATGCCTTGGCTAATTATGGGAGATTTTAACTCTATGCTAAAGATAGAGGATAAGCTAGGAGGAAATCCTATGTCTTGCTGAAATTGCAGATTTTCAAAATTGTGTGGAAAGATGTGGATTAATAGAAATAACGCAATATGGGAATAGATAGTCATGGAACGATAGACATGAAGACACTAGAACACTATCAAAGCTAGATTGGGTATTTGTCAACAGTGACTGGCTAAATTCCATGCCAGATTATTACGCTAATTTCATGCCTGAGGGGATAAGTGATCACTGTCCTGTTAAGCTAATGATGCTAAATAGCCCACGAAGGAAGAGAGTAGCCTAAGGTTTGCAATGTATGGGCTAGTCATCCCAATTTCCTGTCCATAGTCAAGGAAGTATGGGATCAACAGATAGAGGGTTGCACAATGTTGTAAATTGTGAAGAAGTTAAAATATTTGAAGAGGCGACTGAGAAGTTTGAATGGGGAATATTTTAGGAATATCATTACTGAAGCTAATGAAGACAAAATTGCTTTAAACACGGCTCAAGAAGCTTTGCACCAGAACGCCATTGATCATGACTTGCAACAAGAAGAAAGAAGTTATCAAAAGTTTAAAAGATCTTCCTGCATGACAGAGTTATTTCTTCAACAAAGGAGTAAATCGAATTAGATTAAGTTAGGGGATGACAACACTAGATATTTCTTCTCAGTGATTAAACACAGGAAAATGCAACAAGCTATAGTGCAAATCCATGATGAGCAGAATATGATACAGATTGATCAACAAGCTATTGCCAATGTCTTTGTTGCTTACTATCAGTAATTGTTGGGAACAAAGGAAAACTAGAAAACTATAGCAAATCCTACAATACTGAGGAATGGACATGTTCTAACCACAGCTCAACAATTAGAAATGATACAGCCCTATGATGCTAAGGAGATTAAAGCATCCATATTTAATATTGACAGTACAAAGAGCCCGGGACCTGATGGATATGGTAGCGGATTCATCAAATCTGGTTGGAAAATTATTGGTGAGGATATAACAAAGGGAATCATGGAATTCTTTGATAATGGGAAGTTACTTACTCAGTTGAATGCAACTATCATATCTTTGATCCCCAAGATTGAAATGTCTCAATATGCGAGTCAGTATAGACCTATTGCCTGCTGTAATGTTTTGTATAAATGTATTTCTAAACTGATCTGTATGAGACTAAAGAAGGCACTGAGATGGGTGGTGGCTAAAAATCAAGCAGCATTTGTAAAGGTGAGATCACTAATCCATAATGTGTTGATTTGTCATGATTTATTAAGACACTACAACAGAAAGATTTCTCCCAAATGTTTAATGAAGATTGATATAAAAAAGGCTTATGACATGGTCAGCTGGGACGTCCTATATGAAGCATTACAGGGGTATGTTATTGATGAGGTGTGTGACTTCCACGAAATTTACTATCAAAGTAAATGGAGAGGATCATAGTTATTTTGAAGGAAGACGAGGGCTTAGACAGGGAGATCCTATGTTACCATTCTTATTTGTATTAATAATGGAATATTTGACAAGACTCCTTGGAAAATGAGCGAGGTAGCTGATTTCAGCTTCCATCCTATATGTAAGCTAGCAGGCTGACCCACCTCATATTTGCAGATGACTTGATGATGTTCTGTAAAGGCAACTTGTCTTCTATAAGAAGAATCATGGAAGCTCTTAAGCATTTTCGGCAAAGCTACAGGGCTTGTGGCCAACATGGACAAGTCCAGTATTTTCTAGCTGGTACAGAGGAAAACACTAAACAAATGATCCTGGAAGATACAGGGTTTGTTCTAGGCACTCTTCCCATATGATATCTAGGCTTACCCCTGTCATCAAAAAAGTAGAGTAAAATTGAATGTCATCAACTGGTGGAGAAGATTACAGGCAGAATAAATATGGCTACGCCAAGCAACTATCATATGCTGGGAGAGTCCAAGTTATCAATGCAGGGTTCTTCTCCATATATAATTTTTGGGGTAATGTTTTCATTCTGCCTCAAAAGTGTATTAGATGACATTGATAAATATTGTAGGAAGTTCCTTTGGGGAAGCTCAGAAGGGAATAGGAAGATTACACTGGTGGCTTGGGATAAGTTTGTGTGCCAAAAAAGAATGGGGGGCTGAATATAAAAAATTGTAAGCTATGGAATTTAGCATCCGTGGGGAAACTATTTTGGCAGGTGGCTAGCAAAAAGGATGTTTCATGGGTGAAATGGGTAAATGAGGTTTATATGAAAGGAACAACAGGTTTTTGGAATCATGATCCATCACAAGATTACAGTTGGTACTGGAGAAAATTGAATGGCCTAAAAGATCTGATGTCTCCATGGTATGACAGAGGAGTGTACAGCCTGACTAATAATGGAGAGTATTCTGTTTCCAACAGCTATGTTGCTCTATTGGGACACATAACTGTAATGAGGGAAGCCAACTTAATCTAGAGTTGTATTGTTACTAAGACAGAGAATGATCAGTTCGTTGGCTTATCAAAACAAGCTGCTCACCTAAGAGAGGCTACATAGAATGCATATTCATGTGGAGAACATGTTGTTCTGTTTATGTGATGAAGGAGTGGCAGAGACAGCTCAACATCTATTTGCTGAGTGCATATGGATTACTGAAGCTAGAAAAACTTTAGAAATATGGGCAGGTGTTGCTATCCCTGGAAAGGTTATCAAGCAAAGTATGCAATGGATCAAAGGAAGGCACTGGCGACAATTTAAAAAGAGTTGGTGGCTGCAATATGCGGTGCTTTAGTTTATCATACATGGCAAGCTAGGAACTGGAAAGTGTTCAGGCAAAAAACTGTAAATAATGGAGAGATAGTGCCATTGATTCAGAGAGAATTGAGAAAACGAGTGAATATAATCAGGAATACAAAGAAAGCAAGGAAATGTCCACAGCTAATACATAGAATCTGAAACTAGAATAGGTTGGAATGATGAATTTTCGTTTCTCTGAGGTCTGGTTGACTCCTGCACCCTTCCTAGAAGGTGGTAGGGAGACTAGATACTCGTAAATTGTACTTATTATTGGTGTCATGGTAATACTTTCATAGTTCATTACCAAAAAAAAACTAGTCATTATATTCCAGAAAAACATACATACCATAACCACTTTGAATTCCAAAAAATACATACGTACCACAATACTAGTCGGATCAAGATATCTTTTGAAAAATTTATACTTTCGCCGAATTTTAATTTCACAACAAAATTTTATTTATGCGATATCTATTTCAAATTTAAATCCCAATTCAACATGTTTGAATCAACACCTAACTCAATACTCCGCACTGATCTGCAACTTTACGCCCCCAATCTCCCTTTTCAGTCACATATTAATAAATCATTTGCCTTCTTTAATGATGAATTGAAGCTTGTTAATTGAATCTTCCAAAACGTCATGCCGAAATCTCCTAATTGTATCGGGATGGAGGAGGAAGATGGTCCCACTAGAGAAGAACGTAGAGGAGAAAGATGGAGGGAGAGACGGAGAACGGGAATCGAGAGAAGGACGGAGAGGTACAATAACTAAAAATAGTTCTACATATTCTATAATGGTGATTAAAATATTTGAGGAAATATGTACCATATACAAAATATTAATTAACATGGATAAAGCAGGAAGGGCAAATTTGAGAATCGGGAAAATGCAAAATTTAAAGTATGGCTTCGATCATGTTAATAATAATATGTTGTCACGATCCAAACCTAGGGTCTAGACGTGACACAGCGAATAGGAACCCCAAGGGACCCAAACAAGTCTTTTAGCATACCAATCACACATCCTTGGTCGCAGAAGTAAAGTAAACAACAACAAGAGATATAATAAAAAGGGAAGCAGGACTAAGAGAAATCTTGATATTCATAAAAACATAAAGAATCAAGCTCATAGCATAAGTACATCATAATATCCAACAACACCTCTAACATGGAATGGAGCGGGGGCCAAGACACTTTTCAGACTCACTCTCATAGTAACAAACGTTCAACGTAAAGAAGTCTCAAAATAGCAAGAGTAATAAAGATAGTGTCCTCGGACTTGAGGACTCACCAAAGCTTATCTCTTAAGTATCAACTAGCCACCTGGAGGTTGATCACATGGTGCTCCGGTCCCTACATGGTAATATCATGTAGGCATAGAGTATGCATTAGTACGTTTGAATGTATTAAGTATGTAGGATGCAATGCAACAAGATATAAGCCAATATAGCCAACATGCATAATCACAAGCAATGGATAAGTATAATCTCAATATGGCATGCATGATCTATGCTTCAAGTAAAAGATGCTTGTAAATCATTCATCTTGCATAATATATATAGCATACACATGTGTGGGAAACAACCTCAACTGACATAGATCAAGTAGCTACAACTTGAAATCCAAGGCATGACACCCTCTCGGCAAGGTGAAATGGGCATGACACCCCCGGTTAGGTGTGATCTACTTGCCAAGGCAAACCAAACATGATAACATGACTAAATGGATCCACTAGTATAGCAAGGGTAATAATTATAATCCTATGGTGGCACATAGTTTAGAGACAAAAGACTTGATATAAGGACCCCTTGAGTCGAGCCTTCATCTTAAGCCTCAATCGGTGCTAAGCCAAATCCCACAGAATATTTGAAATAATCATAACTTGTATAACTTGTAAGAAACATGGAAACATGATATGAGTAGCTCTTGAAACATGCTTGACCTCTAATAGTTAGCTTGTAGCTTGTAAAATCATCGATAATTTTTCATGAATTCAATACGTACTTGAAAGCCCTTAATCATCATATAGCCACTTGACTTGTTAATCATGAAGTAGATCATCAATAACTTGAGAATTCTTGACTTGACATGTTATCAAACACTTGGTGGGTTCATGTTATTAGTTCAAAATCATGCAATTCGAGAGTGAAATAAGATGAGAAAACTTAATGCAAATCAGCCCACCAACATGTAGTAAAATCCTAATGGAGGGTACCTTAAAATCCATCATCAAACTCATAATAGATCATAGTTTCATAGCTCAAAACATGCATAGTCTCAAAAGGTATAATCAAATCATGGTATAAGCTTGAAATAGATAGTCAAGCATAGTCAATCAATATCTCATAAAACCCCAACATGATTCATGCCCATAATTCATAATAAGAGATACACATAGGTAATACAACTTGAAAACATGCAATTTTCATGAAAAGGAAGATTGGGCTCCATGGGTGAAAGGACCCAATGGATGAAACCCACATACCTCAAACCTGGATTTTTTTGAGATGAGCTTAAAGGAAACTTAGAGCTTGAAGCGAATCCTTGAGTTCCAAAGTTAAGCTTGAAATCCTTGAATTTGGTATGAAATATTTGGTTAAGTCTTGGAGAGGTTTTTGAGTGATATAGAGTTGAAAAATGATTAAGTATGAGAGATTTCACGTTTAAAATGACATGGAGCCATGACCCCAATGCCCTTAGCCGAAACAAAAAAATTAAGGAAAATATTACACTGGTCTAAGTACAAGTGATTTCACATTTTAGTGCGCATGGGGCTATGACCCCAATGCCCTTGGCCGAAATAGAAAAACTAAGAAAAAAGTTGAACTGGTCCGCGTTTGGTCCGCAACGCGGACCCATCACGGAGGAAGGACCCATCGCCCCCCGGGCCAGGACAGACACTATTTTACAAAAATTAGCGACAGAAGTCAAACTTTTTATATCACGTACAGATTTTGAGATATAAGGAAATTACGATTATGGACATTTTCGAACTACATTTTTGAGGCGTTTCACATGCATCGACTACAAACTGTGAAATGACCGTAAGACAAATGAAATTAAATGTAACAGCGAGTATCGTCTTTTTAAATAACTTTGAATAATAGTGAAATAGAAGGTTTAATGTGAAATTTTTAGCATCATTAATAAGAAATACCTTATCTTTACAATGGTATTAGTTAGGTAGTCTGGCTTAGTCTGCAGGAAAGGGTAAATCTTATAAATGAAGTTTAAAGATTGGATGAGAGTTTGCTTTTTGCAAAGTGTTATGGAGTAATCGATTCATACCTGTGCTATTCAAGTTGATTTGGAGAAGTATTCAGAGGGTTCTATTTTCATGGCATTCGTGAGATTTAGAGCGTCTTGGGTGGAAACAAACCCAGAATTAGTTTGTTGCAGCCTTCATTGATTCGATTTAACTCCAAGACCGACACAGCGACATCTTCCTCCATGGATGAAGGGAGCTCAACGATGTTGTTATGGGGTTTCTGGATGTCACCAAATTATTTTTTCATTTTTTATTTTCTGTCTTTTCTTTTGATTAGGATTATGTTTAGTTTTTCTATATTTGGACTAGATCTTTTTGTGGACCGAACCAATTATTTTGATTTTACTAAAACGGCCATACGACCCATCTTTAATTTTTTTAAAAAGTATTCTTTAAAAAAATGATTTAGGTGGTATTTGGATTGTCTTATTTTATTACTTTTTGATTTTTAAAGCTTTTTTAAAAAAAAATTTGGAAGTATTTAGGTAACAAAAAAAAATACTTTTAAACATTTTTTAAAAGGTGAAAAAAGTACCAAAAGAAATAAAAAATTAAAATTTGGAGATTCTCAATTTATGACTTTTAATTTTTAAGCCATCTAAAATAAGTCAATTCAAGTATCTCCTTAGTTTGACTTAATACAAAATTTAAGAAAATAAAATGATTTACCTTTTTCTTTTTGGTCCGTTATCACCTTATTCTAATAAGAAATGAATTACCTTTAAAATTCTCGAATTCCATCACACAAATATGTAAGAATATTTTAGATCACAAGATGAAATAGTTCTCAACCACACAAATATGTAAGAACATTTTAGATCACAAATTTTAAAAGTCTTTCTTTTTTTCTTAAATATCGTCTCAAGTCAAAGAATATCACACAAAATAAAACGGAGGAAGTACTAAATTAGAATTATATCAAATATATCAAAACACTCTTTATTCTTGTGCCTTATATATGTCATATGGAAAGGTGAAATTAAACTAGTGCAAAAAAAAGTCACTCTTTTTAAAATAAATAAATAAATCATTTTTTAAAAATAGATGGACTACTATTATCACTGCTTATTACTCTCCATTTGAATTAATTTAATTTTTGAAGCTACTTTCAATGTTAAAAATAATTTAATTATTCAAAATTTAAAATAAATATTTAAAGCTTTTTTATACTTATCCTAAAGTTTTATAAAATAAGTTACACTATATATTTATAAATTTATAAAAAAATATGATTTAAATTTTTATATTTGAATATTTTTCTTTAGCATATGTGTGTGACAAATTAAGATGAGATGGGCAGGAAGTAAATTGGCGTGGTTAATGAAAAGTTCAATTCCCCCTCGCCTGGACCCTTACCCCCAAAAAAGCCTGTGTCAGAGCTCCACATTTTCCAATTTGAAGCCTTCTCATGAAAAGTGTACAACCATAAAGCAGCTTCTCCCTCTCCCTCTGCCTCCTGCAATTTCTACTCTCACAGTAAGTAGGAACCCTTCTTTCTCTCTTAGGGTTTTCCACAAATGCATACAACCTCACAATGCTTCAACAATGGAGACGCCGTAGAAGTGCTAAAAACCAGCCCTTTTACCATCTGGTTCCCCTCCACCGTACTCCGATCAAACCCATGTAAGAAAACCAGAAATGGTCAAATTTACGTTGAGTTCCACACCCTTTCCGGCGATGAATCTTCTCAACGCCGGAGAGAGTACGTCAACGCCGGTGATGTTCATCCTGCACCTCCACCGGAGCTTCACAGGTACTTCAAGGTCGGTGACAATGTGGAGGTTCTTTATAAAGAAAAAGGGTGGAGAAAAGGGAAAGTGGATGATATCTTGGAGAATTCTACGTATTTCGTTTCGCTTGATGGGGTAAAAGATGAAATTGTTAAAGTGGAACCATGGGGATTGCGGGTTTATCGAGTCTGGGATGATGGTTCCTGGCATCCTCCTCTTGACCTCCAACAAATGCGCGAGGTGCTCTTTCCTTTAGATTCTTAATACATAACTAAATTTCAGTTTAAAAGATATATTACTTTACTCCACTTTTGCTTTAGAGTTGGTCAGATAAAAAAGTAGCAATCAAATTTGGGGCGACGGAGTACTATATAGACCTCATTGCATGTTGGTTTTAGGAGTTTAGATAATAGACTGCTTATCTGCTTGCCCCCATATAACCCTGCTTTCTTTCCCAAAGTTGTATTTTTTAATAAAATGGGAGCTGTGGATTGTCTAAGCCAACAAGCTTGTATATACCAGATGAATGTGGGGTAGAAAATTTAATCTTTATCAGTTTACGAGTTCACTGGGTATGCTGTTGTTGTTGTTGTTGTAGTTTACTTACGTCCGTTGTTGTGCTGTTATTACTGTTTTATTCCTTGATTTTTGTCTTTCCCATGGATTGTGTTGTTGTTACTAGAGAAAGTGGAGTATGTTAAGAGATGTGTAGCTGACAATTCTATTGGTGTTTTTTGTTTGAATTGGATTTGGACTGAAAACCTTGCATTCTGATCGTAATTTTGATTGATTGGTAGGTAATAATCTCTTGATTGATCTGAATTCTGATGGTTAGACAGAAAAGCCAGAGGAAAAATAATATCAATTTGGCAGAAATAATGCAATTCCAATGGCTGTAGTAAATTAAAAGGCATAACAGTTTTTTCCTCTTTCATTCCTTTGACGGTGGTGAAATGTATATGAGATAAATCTTGAAAGGAAATAAAGTGTGTTCAAAGCTAAAGCTTCATGAATATTACCTAGTTAAAATTATTGTGATGCAGAAACTTAGCAAAAACACAATTATTGCAATGCAGAAGAACATACCAGAGGTAGAGCTGAAGCCAAGACAGGTCAAACTTAGGATAAAGTGTAGCCGATCTTGGAAGGAAATATTTAGCAAAGGGATGTCTGTGGAGGTGAAACGTGATAAAAAGGGTTTCTATGGTTCATGGCATACTGCAGCTATTGTTGAATCTGTTGGCTATGACAAATTTTTGGTTGAATACCAGAAACTGAAAACCATGAATGGTTCTCAATTTCTCGAAGAAGAGGTTGATGCCTCATGCATCAGACCATGTCCACCTGAAAACCAATCATTTCATCAGTTTGAACATCTTGACAGGGTAGATGCTTGGTTCAATGATGGATGGTGGGAAGGTCATCTAACAGAAGTTCTTGATGGTTTGAAGTATATAGTTTGTTTGATGACCACCAAGGAAGAATTGGTGTTTGAGCATTCTATGCTGAGGCCTCATCAAGAATGGTCCAAGGAGAAATGGGTTACTGCCAAAGAGGTATGTTCCTCTTCTCTCTTCCTCATTCTTGTTGGCTTTCTTCCTTGAGGCTACATAACAATCTTCTGTTTCTTTTAACATCGTCCTTCACTGTTGCCTCAATTTCATAAAGTTTGATATGACAAGAAGTTCATCTGACATGACACTGAAATCAAAGGAGCTGAAAATCAATATAAAGTGTAGTGGAAGGACATTGGAGCTGAAGTTCAGCAAAGGGATGAGGGTAGAAGTGAGAAGTGACGAAGAAGGATACCAGGGTTCCTGGTACACTGCAGTTATTGTTGATTGCATTGGTCCGCATAAGTTCTTGGTGGAATACCTGACCCTAAGAACTGAAGACGAATCTGAGCCCCTTCAAGAAAAGGCAGATGCTTCTGACACTAGGCCATGTCCCCCTGTAATTCAAAGAATTGACAGATTTAAAATGCTTGAAGAAGTTGACGCATGGTATCATGAGGGATGGTGGGTTGGTCTTATATGCAAAATCCTTGATGGCTTAAAGTACTTGGTTTATTTTTGGACAACAAATGAGGAACTGGTGTTTGACCATTTCACTTTGAGACCCCATCAAGAGTGGATAGATGGAAAATGGGTCATTGCCTTCATGGTATGATAACCATATTTTTTGACAATTGCTATTCATCTTATTCTTCAAAAGCTTCTTCTGTGTAAGGTTGAAATTATTTGTTTCCTTATTTCTATGTGATTCACCTGGCATGCAGAAAAAATCTAAACACCAAGTGAAGCCCAAACTTAAAAATTTGAAGAGACAGAATGGTGGAGTAGCCAGACCTACAATTTTTTGTGTTGGAGCAAAGGTAGAGGTGAAGAGTGATGAAGAAGGTTACCAGGGCTCATGGTACCCTGCTACGATTGTGAGACCTCTAGGAAATGGGAAGTATCTGCTACGATACCAGACTCTAGAAACTGATGATGAATCTGACCTCCTGACTGAAGAAGCAGATGCTCTTTTTATAAGGCCTTCTCCCCCAGTAATCCAACAAGCTGACCAATTCAGGCCACTTGATGAAGTTGATGCTTGGTATAATGGTGGATGGTGGGCTGGTCAAGTGTGCAAAGTCCTCAAAGGTTCAAATTATACGGTCTACTTTCGAACAGCAAATGAGATCTTAGAATTTCAGCATTCTGATTTGAGGCCCCATCAGAACTGGCTAGATGGAGAATGGATTGCAGCTAAAAGGGTATGATGTGATTCTTTTTTCTTTATAAGTAGATAACTTATTTTGTGATATTATTAGCATAGAGCTGCTGATTGATGATCTTTGCCCAGTTTTTGGTCTAGTGGTAAGAGTGAGGATTGTTTTGGTTAGACAAGAGAAAAAGCCCAAACTTTAAATTTGAACATAAAAGACTCCCAAATTGATTTTTTGTTGAGCTGTGTCTAGAGAAAAAGTTAGCTGCTCCGCTTTCTGTTTTAATGCATCTAACAAAGTACGAAATTGAAAAGAAATTTTTTGACGTTGCAATCTCTTGTATTTCATTCTTACACTGTTGGATATCTTGACCTAGAAGACTTGTCCAGAATGTGTTTCTTTTCAGGGTCGTATATCATGATCAAGGCAAAGCATGTTGATATTTACCAACTTGAACAAGCTCCTCGAAAGATGGTGCACTTGGTCATTCATCAGACTGCAGTGAAACATTGTCAAGTTGCCTGACTTGTACATATAAGTATATTAGGTTATCATTTGACATGTACATGAATAGTATGATCCACGAACTTGGAAGAGCCAAACTTCCCTTTTGTAACTGTTATGACTTTCTTCTTCCGTTTTTGGTCAAAATCAATTAGCGTACATATAAATCAAACAGCGCAAGGCTTATTGCAAAATCTTACATATCATTATGTTTCTGAAAAATGCATATTTTGGCCTGTAAGCTTGTCTTGAAAAATACATAATGAAGATTTGTTTGCACATGCTGAAGATTTTAGTGTTAATCATTTGTTTTTTATGTTTAAATTGTAATCATTCAATTTTTATTCATTAAATGCATTTTGTAATTTTATTTGACAACTATCTAATGAGTTTGAATAAATATGAGGGATAAAGACTTGTAACAATTCTAGAATTTTTACCTAGATATAGCTCACCACTACACTTCACATTACTGTTAATACTACCACCCATCATTATTAATTATTGTTGTCGTGGTCCACTAATATCAACCCACCACCACTCTCCTTAGCCACAATCTGTCATTAATCATTATTATCAATGTTTATAATCATTTTCATTAATTCACCATTATCACAACAATCACTAATGCCATCAAGTCACAGTACATCATCGATCACAACAATTAATTACTTTCTCCGTCTAGCTTTATTTGACTCCTGTTGACTTAGCACAGAAATTAAAAAGTAATAAATAATAGGGGTAATTTTACCAAAACTCTTTGAAAATAGTAACTACAGTGTCTTAAAAAAAATGCACATTATATGCTGGTAGAATGTAAATGTCGAAATGGGCAAATAACAATGGATATAAATGATTCCAACAGTTAGAAAATTATACAATAAGGAAACTCCCTATAAAATGGTAAAATCAGTTATAGGTTCCATAAATATAGATATGTATAGGAGGATAATAAAAGATATATAGTATAAATAATTTAAGATATATAGAGTAATTTTAATGAACATAATATATATAAACTTATTAAACTATATATCTTAAATTATTTATGTTATATATCTTTTATTATCCTCCTATACATATCTATATTTACGTAATCTATAACTGATTTTATCATTTTATAGGGAGTTCCCTTATTGTATAATTTTCTAACTGTTGGAATCATTTATATCCATTGCTATTTGCCCATTTCGACATTTACATTCTACCAGCATATAATGTGCATTTTCTATATATCTTAAATTATTTATGCTATATATCTTTTATTATCCTCCTATACATACCTATATTTACGGAACCTATAATTAATTTTACCATTTTATAGGAAGTTCCCTTATTGTATAATTTTCTAACTGTTGGAATCATTTATATCCATTGCTATTTGCCCATTTCGACATTTATATTCTACTAGCATATAATGTGCATTATAAAATATTATTGGACATCCTAAAATAGTATAGTGAACAAATAAAAATAGACGGAGGGAGTATTATTACTACTATTTATAATCAATTATTAATGCAATCAAGTAACACTGCATCATCAATCACCACAATCAATTATTATTACTACTATTTATAATCATTATTATTAATCACCATTATCATAACAACCACTAATATTATCACCCATCCGCAACAGCCATCAACATTTATCATTATCATTATCTATTCCATCACCTACCAAAATTATTAATCACCACCACCAGGTACTACTATATATCAAACGTGAAATATAAGAGCTTTTTATTGGGTAAATATATATGGCACAAAGTTATTTGACACAAATTGACATAAAATGCCTTTTTAGGGGTAGTTTAGTAAATTAAAGGGGTAGAAAAAGTTAGATATGTCATTTCATTTAATTTTTTCTTTATCCAAAATGCCTTTCAAACTTTTTGCCCATAAGGCTATGCCCTTTTGGATAATAACCACCAGTTAGTAATTTTCCTCCGCATAATAATTTTTCCTCCAAAATTACCAACTTCACAAATAATATATTATCTTTCGGAGATCCAAAATTTTCCCAAAAAAGTAAATTCAATCAAAACCGTCCTCATTTGTTTGGTATTGAATTGAATAAATAAATAATAATATTTTATTTTATTTCAGTTTCATAAAAAAAATTAAAAAATAATTTCCAATGAATTTTAATTAACAGTTTATTCTATTTAATTTTTTTTATTAAACTCGACCTCCAGTGGTCTTTTTAAAATTGAATATTGACTTCCAGAGCTCGATAATTTTAATCTAATAAATAAAAGGAGTATATTTTTCGTTTCTTTTCATCACAACAGTTTAATACCGATATTTTGAGGTCGCTATATTAACTTTTTTTAAAATAGAATCTTCTAGAGGTCGGTAAATTTAATCTAATCAATATACCAAGTGCACTTTCACTCCTTTTAATCTAAATAGTTCAATATCGACGGTTTGAGGTTGCTATATTAATTTTTTTCAACAGAATATCGACTTTTGGAGGTCGATAGTTTTAATCTAATAAATAAAAGGGTACACTTTCAGTCCTATTAATCACTATCGTTCATTATACCCATGATCCTACGACCCTCATTAATTCCCCTTTTAAGTTTTCTTTCCATTACTCTACATGTTGACCCTCAATTTTGACCAACTTATTACTTCTTTTTTATTGTCATTTGTTTAAATAAGTATATTTAAATTCTTTTTTTTAAAAAAAGATTTATTTTCAATTTAATTCAAATAATTTCATATCTTTTTAATATTCTTGATTTTTCAAAATATGTTCGTTAATTAGTTTATCAATTTTTAAATTACCTTTATTAATATTATTAATTACTATTTTTTATTTACTTTAATTTTTATAATATTTGATATTTTAGTAATAATAGTATTAGTAATATTTATTGTTATTTACTTATTACTAATTGTTATTATTTACTTTTATTTTTATAATATTTGATATTTTAGTAATAATAGTATTAGTAATATTTATTGTTATTTACTTATTACTAATTGTTATTATTTACTTTTATTTTTATAATATTTGTTATTTTAGTAATAATAGTATTAGTAATATTTATTGTTATTTACTTATTACTAATTGTTATTATTTACTTTTATTTTTATAATATTTGTTATTTTAGTAATAATAGTACTAGTAATACTTATTATTATTTACTTATTACTTATTGTTATTACTATTAATATATCAATATCGTATGTTAAATGCATTATATATTTTTAATATATTATTTTCTAATTCAAAATAATAATTTTAATACGTTTAATATTTTACATAATAATTTGAGCATATATCAAGTATTTTCTTTAAATAAAGATTATTATTTGAAATACTGCATATTTTATAAGTGTGAATATTATAATTATTCCTTAGATGACAATCTGTTAAATTTCATCTAAATTCATTTAATTCGTCGTCCTTATAATTCAATTCTAGTCAATTTATTTGCAATTTATTTCAAAACTAGTCAATCCTTCTATAACTTCTTTCAAATTTTAGCCTAATGGATCAATTTGTGCTAAATCTTAAATTCTCAATTCAATTTAAGTTATGATACTCACTGTTTTAACCCGGATTAGACCCATCACCCGAATTCAATCATAATCGTTCATGTTTAATCGAAGGGTTGAGGTTTAATCTCATATTTTTATTCCCAATTCAATAGACAACCCCTAAACAACCCTTTCCCCAGTGTAGAACCCCGTGAAACACCCACAAACGATCTCCCTCTCCTTGTACCTTTTTCGGTGAAACATAAAGTCATCGCCCCAAAATCAGGAATCTTTTTACATATTATTTATTGTTGTGTACTCAATGATATGAGTTATACACATAATAAATTTATTTATTCTTTAATCTTTTTTATTAATTGACGTGGTACACACGTATGAAATGTGTACACTAAACTATTTTAATAAATATTGCATATTAAAAATCATTTTCGTCAATTCGCTAATACATAACAATCATCCAATGCAAATTAATATTCAGTAAAGTGTCTCTGAATCATGAGGACACGCTGAGACCACTTATGTCATTTTCTCCAATACGTTATAATCATCCAAACGTGACCAAAGAAGTAATCGAGAATCAAGATGTCACTTTGCACAAATATTAAAAAGAAGGTGAATTTTCATAAATAACCAAAGCTTGAAACTTAATATGGTCAAATAACTATATTTTACATACTTACACAATATAACCTCGACTACGTGACCTACAGGGGAGGAGAGAGGCGATCGAGATCGAGAGAGGCGACCGAGATCGAGAGAGGCGACCGAGATCGATATATATTTGTATATGTAGCAAGCGAGACTGGAAGAGGGAGGAGAGAGGAGAATGAGAGTAGAGAGAAATAAATTGTATGTGTATATCTATCAAACTAACTATGTATATGTGTCAAAATAATTGTATATATGCAGCTGCTATATGTTCGCAACAAATTTTCGTGAAACGCTGAAAATTAATTGCAACCAAAATAAATAAAAGAAAAAGATAATTTTATTAGTGAATCTTTAGTGAGTACAATTTCGTTGTTCTCTTGATTCTTCTCTCCTGACGTATTTTGTTGATTTGAGGGCCTATAATAGCATATTTCTCTAATGAAGGGTGACGTAGACCTCCTTGAGATGCGTTTGGATCTCTGAGAATGTTGGCAGCACTTCGTTGCTTCAGTCGTTCTCCGGGAAGAAGTCCGTTGACCACCTCTTTGAAGAGCTATGTAGTGGGTGTTGTAGCTTTTCTCCAATACTTATAAAATGTCCTCAGAAAATTATATAACTCATCTATTTATAGTTGTAGGAGTGAGACAGTTCAAATGTGGATGAACTCTTTGCCTTTTTCCGATTGGTTCTTGTAAGTCATCAAGCTTATCACAAACACTATATGATAAGATCAATTTTTGATTGGTTGTTGAACTTTGACCAGGATTGTCACATCATGAGAACGCATGACATTTTCTTGTTGGTCTTGAACTTGACTGGAATGCCAAGTCATCTTGAGTACAGATGCCCCCTACTTCAAGGCTTGTCGAAGTGTAGATTGGTTGAATTTTAACGACAAGGCTTAATGTACCGGTAGAGTCAACGCTCTTATGTAGAAACAATAGTGACTCTTTTCTTGTCGGAAGCGATTTCACAATTCGTAAATGATTGACATTTTATGTTGCACATTTAAGAACATAACACTTCCGTTGAAACATTTTTTTCAATTAATTGAACATTTTACGCTTAGCCGGTAGCCTCGTGTGATTTTTTTGGCTACTCTAAGCTGTTAATGAAACGAGAATTAAAAAAATGTGTTAAAACACTTGGCCTTCACGTGGTATTCATCAAGAATTAATCAGAAAATTTTGGATAAATTTTTGGATTCTTATCCAAACTTGGTGTTTTTCATGTGGGATTCTCCAAGTAGATTTGGATTTGGCTTTCCAACGTTAATTAGGATTCCAAGTCCTTTGCAAAAATAACTTCTTGAGTGGATTCCTTGTTGAAATCTAATTGGATTCTTCCTTCTTTGAGTCTATATAAAGGTGACAAAGTCTCAAAGAGAACACCACGAGTTTGCTGCATAAGAACAAGTTCTTGAGAATAAGAAAGCTTCAATTCTGCACGACTTCATGAGAATCCCAATATCTTGACTTAGGGATATCAAGACCACGAGCGGTTTGTGGTGCTAGAAAGTAGACATGAAGGGCTACATCTCATGTGGAAACGATGATTGGATTACATATAGATTATCCCAGGTAAGTTTTTGAAAACCGAATTCACTTTCTGATTCGCTAGTGATTTCAGCTCTACGCGCCCTCACGAAAATCGTCATATCTTGATGTAGGAATATCAAAATCATAAGACATCTAAAGCGTTGAAAAGTAGACACAAAGGGCTATGTATATTGTGGAAATGACAATCAGATTCCTTATAGATTATTACAAGTAAGTTTTTGAATCCTGAATTCACTTTCTGATTCGCTGGTGATTTCAACTCTGCATGACTTCACGATAATTGTCACATCTTGATGTAGGAATATCAAAATTGCGAGCCATCTGAAGCGTTGGAAAGTAAAAACAAAGGGCTAGATCTATCATGATGATAAGATTTCTTATAGATTATTACAGGTAATCTTTTTGAAATTCAGCATGTAAATTCTAATCTGCCTTTTTTTTTCACCAGTCTCGGCTTCACGAATCTCATCTTTTTGCTAACCCTTTCTCGTGGGTATTCAAACGCAGAGGATATTGTTGTATCTTTCCCAAGAAATATGAAATTTCGTGATCTCCATTCGCCTCATCCTAAACTTGAGATTTCAAACGACAAGCAAGACCCACATGCCAAGATCCTTACTTTGACAGTTCATCCTCCCGAGATTGGTGCTTTCTCGCTCGATAGAGGATCATCTAATGAATCCTTTCCTCTAAACCAGTGGTCAGTAAAGGAGAAAATTGATGTTCTTGACTTCAACAAGCTGGTTACTACCATAGCTTTTATTTTGCAATCATCTACGCATGACAAGGCAACTGATGCTGCTTCGTCCAAAGTTTCTGATAAAGGTCTCGCCACATGGAGTTATCCTTCTTCTTGTTTTGGAGAATTTCGATACACGGCTCTCTATTGGGAATGGTTGGAGGATGTTCTTAGCCGTAATAAGGAGGTGTCAGAGCAGATCAAGTTGTATGATGCTATTTTTGCCTCCTTATTTACATATGACATCAATGAGAACGTGTGTTGTGAACTTTGGCATTCATCAACCAATACTATGTATGTCGGTATTGGTGAACTTTCTATTTCACTATGGGATATGTGCATGATTGGAGGACTTCCTATCCATGGAGCATTCTATGATGAAGTCGTGCCTTCGGCCCAAAAGTTGACACAAGCAAATCCACAAGACGAGCCATTTCTTCCTAGGACTTGTGCCTATCTATTTTCAGCATTTCATCGACTTGCACGAGGTGGGTCTCACAAGGCTTCTATCCATGAATGGGTAATTTTCTGGTTCAGAGGACCAGAAAGTTACCAAGAACCCCCACCGCGATTGTCCAAACACCAACCTAGGCCAAAAACAAGTCATAATCCTTCAGGCTACATAGACATGTCTTTTTTACCACGAACTGAGGAAGAGAATGCTCCTTTCATTGAGTTAGGCGTCGATGGACCTCTCAGAGAAGAGACAAAGTTAGCTACTTTTCTTGCATGTTGGCTTTGTAAGTTTGCTCTTCCTACCAAGAATTTTGACTACATTCGTCCTAGTGTCTTCAAAGTTTCCAGTTTAATGGCTCATAAGGAGAAGTTTTCATTAGCCATCCCTATCCTGGCGAGCATTTATAGAGGTTTGAAAGAGATTTTGTCTTCATCAAACTTGAGAGCGAGTGACATAATTTTTCCCAAACAATATATCTATGGATGGATTGGTGCTTATTTTGACACTTACCATCATAGTCGTCATCACAATGGTGCTCGCATGTGTAAGATTGGTGGAGAGAAAATGGCTAAATACTTTGATCTCACAGGTGTATGAAGACTATTTCAAGATGTGAATATTAATCATCTTCACCACTTGGCTATGTTGCAGTCTAAAGAGTTATCTCTTGAGGATAGCGGCGACTTGTCTAGCTCTTGGAGCGATTATTTCATCAGTTTTCGTTTGAGTCACCTTGTCATCAGGCATGATGATCACCTTATTCTGGAGTCTTATA